>WNWK01009276.1:0-40000 GCA_009830355.1 Cherax destructor
GGTGCATCAGTGTATGTATACCGAGAGGTGCATCAGTGTATGTATACCGAGAGGTGCATCAGTGTATGTATACCTAGAGGTGCATCAGTGTATGATACCGAGAGTGCATCAGTGTATGATACCGAGAGGTGCTTCAGTGTATGTATACCGACAGGTGCATCAGTGTATGTATACCGAGAGGTGCATCAGTGTATGTATACCGAGAGGTGCTTCAGTGTATGTATAGCGAGAGGTGCATCTGTGTATGTATACCGAGAGTGCATCAGTGTATGTATACCGAGAGGTGCATCAGTGTATGTATACCGAGAGGTGCATCAGTGTATGTATACCGAGAGGTGCATCAGTGTATGTATACCGAGAGGTGCATCAGTGTATGTATACAGAGGTGCTTCAGTGTATGTATACCGAGAGGTGCTTCAGTGTATGTATACCGAGAGGTGCATCATACCCAGTATACGCACACATACTTGGAGGATATAGTAATCCTTACGTTCATGTACTCAAAGTTATCTTGGCTAGTGGTGTGGAGGTGTCGCGTGTAACCTTAACGACCATATTGCAGTCGATTGGCTTGAAACCCAATTAACCAAACAAGTGTTTATCTTCCCAGCTTAACCAGGACAATGTTGACGTTAGATGTTAAACCCGGGTTGAGGTTCCCGCAGAGTTTAGTCCCACTGGGACGCATCAAAACAGCAGGAAAAGGAAAACGTTTCAGAACGAGCTTCTATTGGGTGAGCGTCTCGCTCTGTGACTTGATGAATCTTTCACTGAGCAAAACTTTGTCCCAAGTATAAGCTTGCTTTATATTTGGCGTATTTTCTTCACTTTTATCGGTATTTGAATAGTAGTAGTAATAATATAAGCACTATTGACAAATTTGACACATGTGCAACATCTGGGTATCTTGTAGACGTTTCGCCATCCAATGGCTTTATCTATACAATATATGGACATAATCTGAAAACTGTAGAAATATATACAGCAGACAGCGGAAGATGCGGACTGGTTACCTAATCTCACTATCTCTGTATGTATTTCCACAGCTTTCACATTATGTCCATTTATTGTATTGATAAAGTCACTGGATGGTGAAACGTCTACAAGGTACCCAGATTGCTGCACATATATGTCTAATTCATCATCTTGTCAATAATGCATACCAATTATATATACGTGTATATATATATATATATATATATATATATATATATATATATATATATATATATATATATATATATATATATATATATGTATGTATGTATGTATATGTGTGTGTGTATAAATACAACACTGCGACTAGCCGATTCGAACCCATGCTGTTTGGCCCTGCCTCATGGTGAGCGAAACCACATGACGCCTTAACCCACTGAACCACACAATTCTACAATAACTAAGCACCCAGCCACGCTAGGTGTCTTACTCTTGGTCCGAGGACAGACGGTGGTGTGGGAAATTAGCTTAAAGGCACCCACATCACCGCATGTCTTCGGACCAAGAGTAAACACCTAGTGTGGCTGGGTGCTTGGTTCTTGTAGGATTGTGTGGTTCAGTGGGTTAAGGCGTCATGTGATTTTCGCTCACCACGAGGCAAGGCCAAAACTACATGGGTTCGAAACCTCGGCTAGTCGCAGTGTTGTTATTGATTCAATACCACTCGTTCGTGGTCACAATAATATATATATATATATATATATATATATATATATATATATATATATGTCGTGCCGATTAGGTAAAACTTGCGATTTTGGCTTAAATAGCAACGCTCACCTTGCCATATAAGACAAGTGAAAATTTGTGTATGCAATAATTTCGCCAAAATCATTCTGAACATAACGAAAAAATATATTTCATTGTGTTTGTTTATTATTAAATTAATGTTAACGTATCTAAAATATATTTAGTTGGGTTAGGGTAAATTAAATTGCGCTTGTTGTAATAAGGTTAGGTAGGTTTTCAAAGTTAACATAAATGAAAAAATATATCTTTAAACGTATAAGATAAAATTTTAGAAAGGACTTAATTTTAGATGAGTTCTTGCTAATTGACCAGTTTTACCTAATCGGCACGACATATATATATATATATATATATATATATATATATATATATATATATATATATATATATATATATATATATACAGTGGACCCCCGCCTAACGAACAAAATTCATTCCAGAAGCCTGCTCAGGTGCCATTACCGAACGAATTTCCTTCCTTAAGAAATAATGTCACGTAGGTTAGTCTATTTCAGACCCCCAAAAATACACTTCCACAAGCACTTACAATATTATACTTACATAATTGTACGATTTCCGGGGTGTTCGTTAGGCGGGGGTCCACTGTATATATATATATATATGTGTGTGTGTGTGTGTGTGTGTGTGTGTGTGTGTGTGTGTGTGTGTGTGTGTGTGTGTGTGTGTGTGTGTGTAAATGATAATGGGGAGCATTTGATTGAACTTTGTATAGAAAAAGGTTTGGTTATAGGTAACACATATTTTTAGAAAAAGAAGATAAATAAGTATACAAGATATGATGTAGGGCGTAATGATAGTAGTTTGTTGGACTACATATTGGTAGATAAAAGACTGTTGGGTAGACTTCAAGATGTACATGTTTATAGAGGGGCCACAGATATATCAGATCACTTTTTAGTTGTAGCTACAGTGAGAGTAAAAGGTAGATGGGATACAAGGAGAATGGAAACAGCAAGTAAGAGAGAAGTGAAGATTTATAAACTAAAGGAGGAGGCGGTTAGGGTAAGAAATAAACAACTGTTGGAGGACACATGGGCTAGTGAGAGTATAATCAGTGGGGTAGAAGAGGTATGGGGTAAGTTTAAGAATATAGTGTTAGAGTGTTCAGCAGAAGTTTGTGGTTATAGGAAAGTGGGTGTGGGAGGGAAGAAGAGCGATTGGTGAAATGATGATGTAAAGAGAGTAGTAAGAGAGAAAAAGTTAGCATATGAGAGGTTTTTACAGAGTAGAAGTGATGTAAGGAGGGAGGAGTATATGGAGAGAAAAAGAGAGGTTAAGAGAGTGGTAAAGCAATGTAAAAAGAGAGCAAATGAGAGGGTGGGTGAGATGTTATCAACAAATTTTGTTGAAAATAAGAAAAAGTTTTGGAGTGAGATTAATAAGTTGAGAAAGCCTAGGGAAAGAATGGATTTGTCAGTTAAAAATAGGCGAGGAGAGTTTTTAAATGGAGAGTTAGAGGTATCGGGAAGATGGAGGGAATATTTTGAGGAATTGTTAAATGTTGATGAAGATAGGGAAGCTGTGATTTCGTGTATAGGGCAAGGAGGAATAACATCTTATAGGAGTGAGGAAGAACCAGTTTTGAGTGTGGGGGAAGTTCGTGAGGCAGTGAGTAGAATGAAAGGGGGTAAAGCAGCTGGGATTGATGGGATATAGATAGAAATGTTAAAGGCAGGTGAGGATATAGTTTTAGAGTGGTTAGTGTTTATATTTAATAAATGTATGGAAGAGGGTAAGGTACATAGGGATTGGCAGAGAGCATGCATAGTTCCTTTGAATAAAGACAGAGGGGGCAAAAGAGAGTGTAAAAATTATAGGGGAATAAGTCTGTTGAGTATACCTGGTAAAGTGAATGGTAGAGTTATTATTGAAAGAATTAGGAATAAGACGGAGAGCAGGATAGCAGATGAACAAGGAGGCTTTAGGAAGGGTAGGGGGTGTGTAGACCAAGTGTTTGCAGTGGAACATATAGGTGAAAAAAATTTAGATAAGGGAAAAGAGGTGTTTGAGGCATTTATGGATTTGGAAAAGGCATATGATAGGGTGGATAGGGGGCAATGTGGCAGATGTTGCAAATGTATGGAATAGGAGGTAGGTTATTGAAAGCGGTGAAAATTTTTTACGAGGATAGTGAGGCTCAGGTTAGAGTATGTAGGCGAGAGGGAGATTATTTCCCAGTAAAAGTAGGCCTTAGACAGGGATGTGTGATGTCACCGTGGTTGTTTATAGATGGAGTTGTAAGAGAAGTGAATGCTCGGGTGTTGGCAAGAGATTTGGGGTTAAAAGATAAAGAATCTAACACGAAGTGGGAGTTGTCACAGTTGCTCTTTGCTGATGACACTGTGCTTTTGGGGGATTCTGAAGAGAAGTTGCAGAGGTTTGGTGGATGAGTTTGGTAGGGAATGTAAAAGAAGGAAATTAAAAGTGAATATAGGAAAGAGTAAGGTGATGAGGATAACAAAAAAATTTAGATAACGGAAGATTGGATATCAGATTGGAGGGAGAGAGTATGGAGGAGGTAAATGTGTCCAGATATTTGGGAATGGATGTGTCAGCAGATGGGTATGTGAAGGATGAGGTGAATCATAGAATTAACGAGGGGAAAAAGGTGAGTGGTGCACTGAGGAGCTTTATCCATGAAAGCAAAGAGGGGAATGTATGAGAGTATAGTTATGCCAACACTCTTGTATGGGTGTGAGACATGTGTTGTGAATGTTGCAACAAGGAGAAGGCTGGAGGCAGTGGAGATGTCATGTCTGAGGGCAATGTGTGGTGTGAATATGATGCAGAGAATCCGTAGTTTGGAGATTAGGAGGAGGTGTGGTATTACCAAAACTATTATACAGAGAGATGAGGAGGGGTTGTTGAGATGGTTTGGACATATAGAGAGGATGGAACAAAATAGAATGACTTCGAGAGTGTATAAATCTGTAGTGGAGGGAAGGCGGGGTAGGGGTCGACCTAGAAAAGGTTGGAGGGAGGGGTAAAGGAGGTTTTGTGTGCGAGGGGCTTGGACTTCCAGCAAGCGTGCGTGAGGATGTTAGATAGGAGCGAATGGAGACAAATGGTTTTTAGGACTTGACGTGCTGTTGGAGTGTAGGCAAGGTAACATTTATGAAGGGTTTCAGGGAAACGGGCAGGCCGGACTTGATTCCTTTAAATGGGAAGTACAGTGCCGGGACTCTGAAGGAGGGGTGTTAATGTTGCAGTTTTGTAGCTGTAGTGTAAGAACGCCTCTGGCAAGACAGTGATGGAGTGAATGATGATGAAAGTTTTTCTTTGTCGGGCCCACCCTGCCTTGGTGGGAAACGGCCTATGTGTTAATAATCATATATATATATATATATATATATATATATATATATATATATATATATATATATATATATATATGTATATATATATACTGTGGCAGACCAAGACTCGACCCTACGAACATTGTACCGCCTCAAGAGACAACACAATATACACGTCACCTTACCTCTGAGCCAGCGATCCTTCAAAGATCACGCATGCGGCCGAGCTACATGTTTTTCTCGTGATCCGAGGACACTGAGATACCGACACCAGTCAAGAACACTTTAATCCTTAAAACAAAGACCAAAGTAAACTATCAGTGTATTTACACAGAGTCATGCAACTATCGGTTATATATTTATCCTGCATTTTATTTACCCGAGGATATATACTTGAAGGTTGAATATATTGTCTTACTCTAATTTTGCATTAGATGTTAAGTTATCCTTGACTGGTAGTGTACACATTACCTACAACCTGAATGATCCTCGTGAAGTCGATTGGGTTGAAACCTTATAAACCATCCTGCAGGGTTTAGTGACTCAGCCTCCCCCCCATCCGCGAGGTCTATCATACACGTTGATGTATGATACACGTTGGTGTATGATACACGTTGATGTATGATACACGTTGGTGTATGATATACGTTGGTGTATGATATACGTTGGTGTATGATATACGTTGGTGTATGATATACGTTGGTGTATGATATACGTCGGTGTATGATATACGTTGGTGTATGATATACGTTGGTGTATGATATACGTCGGTGTATGATATACGTTGGTGTATGATACACGTTGGTGTATGATATACGTTGGTGTATGATATACGTTGGTGTATGATATACGTTGGTGTATGATATACGTTGGTGTATGATATACGTCGGTGTATGATATACGTTGGTGTATGATATACGTTGGTGTATGATATACGTTGGTGTATGATATACGTTGGTGTATGATACACGTTGGTGTATGATACACGTTGGTGTATGATATACGTTGGTGTATGATACACGTTGGTGTATGATACACGTTGGTGTATGATACACGTTGGTGTATGATACACGTTGGTGTATGATACACGTTGGTGTATGATATACGTTGGTGTATGATACACGTTGGTGTATGATACACGTTGGTGTATGATACACGTTGGTGTATGATACACGTTGGTGTATGATACACGTTGGTGTATGATATACGTTGGTGTATGATACACGTTGGTGTATGATACACGTTGGTGTATGATACACGTTGGTGTATGATACACGTTGGTGTATGATACACGTTGGTGTATGATACACGTTGGTGTATGATACACGTTGGTGTATGATACACGTTGGTGTATGATATACGTTGGTGTATGATATACGTCGCTGTATGATACACGTTGGTGTATGATATACGTTGGTGTATGATATACGTCGGTGTATGATATACGTTGGTGTATGATACACGTTGGTGTATGATATACGTTGGTGTATGATACACGTTGGTGTATGATACACGTTGGTGTATGATACACGTTGGTGTATGATATACGTTGTTGTACGATTCATGGAGGTGTATAATACACGTTCGTGTGAGAATGATAAGTCGGTGGTGGATAATAAGAGAGAGGTGTATGTTAATACGTTGATGTATGATGCAGGGTAGTGCATGATAATGTGTTGGTGTATGATAACACAGCCATGTGAATGATAACATGGTGTATTAGATTGATGACAACGACAACAATAACAGCAACGACAAGAACAACAGTAATATTAACAACCAAAACATCAGTAACAACAACAATAATAATAATACTAACAACATCAGTACTAACAAGTACAACAACAACATCATCAGTAATACCAACAACAGTACTAACAATAACAACAACAATAACAACAACAATCACTCAGGAGTCAAATTACAAAAAGTCAAATAATAACCTTGAATGAAAAAGAAAACTTAGCTGGAGCAATACTTCAAAGTTGACCTGGTGACTTAAGTCAGCCAGCCTAGCATGCAACTCTGCAAAGTTCATACAAGTTTCCTTCCCGTTTTCCTTTCCCCCCCCCTTCCTCCCCTTCCTTCCCTTCCTTCCCGTCCATTCCTTCCTTCCCCTTCCTCCCTCCCCTCCCCTCACTCATCGCTCGTTACAAACTTTCACAAATTTCAGCCAGAGAGAAACCTTTTACTTTTCAAGAAAGATATACAATATTTTTTTCCTTTCAAACTTTGTCCAACTTTACGTGGCGCCAAATGGTTGATTGTGACTGCATATTTTTGCAGAGGGACACATTATTTATTACTGTCTTACTAAAGTCGTACTGTTACATGAGATAAGAGCAATTGTTTATACATATATGTATATATATATATATATATATATATATATATATATATATATATATATATATATATATTATATGTGTGTGTGTGTGTGTGTCGTGCCGATTAGGTAAAACTTGCGATTTTGGCTTAAATAGCAACGCTCACCTTGCCATATAAGACAAGTGAAAATTTGTGTATGCAATAATTTCGACAAAATCATTCTGAACATAACGAAAAAAATATATTTCACTGTGTTTGTTTATTATTAAATTAATGTTAACGTATCTAAAATATATTTAGTTGGGTTAGGCTAAATTAAATTGCGCTTGTTGTATTAAGGTTAGGTAGGTTTTCAAAGTTTCTCTTGGTACAAAATTATAAATTCTTACATTAACATAAATGAAAAAAATATATCTTTAAACGTATAAGAGAAAATTTTAGAAAGGACTTAATTTTAGATGAGTTCTTGCTAATTGACCAGTTTTACCTAATCGGCACGACATATATATGTGGTGCCGATTAGGTAAAACTTGCGATTTTGGCTTAAATAGCAACGCTCTTCTTGCCATATAAGACAAGCGAAATTTTGTGTATGCAATTATTTCGAAAAAATCATTCTGAACCTAACGAAAAAAATATATGTGATTTTGTTTGTTTATTATTATATACACCATGTTAACTTTATTAAGAGACACAATACATTGACAGGAAACACAAATATGAATACATTGGTACAATATATCAAAGGTTATAAATCTCATCCAGCTCCTCCGAAGCCGAACGCGATCCCAGTATGCAGCATGCATTTCCCTTCTGGATGGCCACGCTGAGGCGCTGGAACATGAAAGTTGCTGCCCTTGGGTCCCTGGTGGTGTCGATGAGTCTGGAACCCGTTCTTTAAGGAAACGTGTGGCATTTTTCCCCATGATCCCAAGGTCTCTGATCCCACTGGGACAAATTGATGTTGTTGTCTTATGTCCCTGTACTTGCCGATCTTGTACTCCTCCCTGTCGCCCGACACTGTGATGGATGTAGGTGTCAGCCAGCGTCGATACACAGGTATAATCCCATGCTAAGAGTTTGCCATTCTTCCAAGGATAGATGGTGATCCCATCCTGGCGGTTTGCTGGGTTTTGGATATTGTTGGCTGCTAGTGATCGAGGCTCTCTCTCGTCTGGGCTTCCAGATGTAGCAAAGGTTCTCTTTATGATATCGTTGACCTCATTGTGTCTTGCATGCCAGCACCTGGTTTTGAAACAGTTATGACCATGCCGACCATATTGGTCGACTTGCTCATCGCCGCAAATACACGTATATTCCTGGTGAATTGGAGCAGCAAGACGAAGAGCCACTGTTTCCAATGCCGAAATGGGAACTGTTTGGAGGAAGTCCCCAGAGTGACGTGCACTCACAGCTTGGAGATGGGCAGTCTCCCTGTCTGATGTTGTTGCAGCCCTAAGCATGTTGGCAAGCACCTTTTCAGCGATTGGGTCATCCCAACTTGACTGTTTGTAGACCAGTGCTGCACTAGGTTTTGGTGCTGGAGCAGCAAGAGTCTCCCATTCAATGATGACACTGACGTAGCTAGGGTCCTGTATTCTTGCTGAGTCACTGAAGTTGTCCGGAAGAATTTTTCTTATTAACTCATTTGATGCTATGTTAGAGGATAGGAAAGCTGGTAGGGCAATCTGGGAGGATTTGCGTTCTCCCAGCCCCCCAAGCCTAACTGAAAGTGAGGCTTGCAACCACTGTCCATCTTCGAGGGATAGATTCAATACACTCTCTAGCATGGTCTTGAGGACGGAGTCATATTCTTTGAGTTTCAGACTGCTGAAGGCTGGGGAGCATCTCAGGAAGTAGGTAAGTTTTGGGATTGACAGGCACCTGGTGAGTAGGTAGAAGGCATCATGTGTATCGGTGTCTTTCATCCTGCCTTCCATCGTCCTGAGGTCTGAGATTTTTATTTCTAGGATCAGATCGATGGCATTGGACCCAAGACGAGCACAAAGGAGAGTGCTGTTGGCTGGATCAATTACTCGTGCTCCTGGTAAAACAGCACTAATATTCTGGATCATCTGTTGATTGGTAGAAACTATTTCACATTTGGTGGGGTTTAAGGATAGGCCCAGGCTCTCTACCATGTCTTTAATTTTTATGATGTCCTCTAGGAGAGATTCTGTAGTGCCAGCTACGATACCATCATCCAAGAACCAGATATTGAGCTCAATGGAGAGCGCTTCTGTGACTTCCTTGATGACCAGACAGAATAGAAAGGGGGCGAGAGGGTCCCCCTGTTGCACATCATGACACGAGTCAATATCATGGTCCCCAAACAGTAGTTTAGAAGTCACACTATAACAAAATTCTATGAAGGGATATATATATATATATATATATATATATATATATATATATATATGCCAAACAATCACAGATAGGCGATCTTAACAATGCAAGACAAGCCACGGGGAGGGGGTAGAAATCTTTAGATCAATGCAACCTTTGCCCACTTTCATACATTGGTCAGACAGGTAAACCTCTGGAAACCAGATTATCCCAACACCAGTACTCAGTCAGGACAGGCCAGGTGTCGAATGCGATCTTTAACCATGTCAACTCTTGCAATCACCCACCTGGGTGGGCTGAAGCCCAGATAATTGTACCCAACAGTTCCATCGTGGAAAGTAACATAATTGAGTCCTCCCCCTTCAGTCATGATAGGAATGCCGTATATAACTCAAATTATGGGCTGTACAAACTCGATAGTTATTTAGTGGAGTCTATTGTGCACAGCCTTAAACAACAATGTTATACAAAAGCGCAGGATTGTTCCTTATGCCAGAGGGTTTCGTGATGTTTCGGTTATGTTCAACCAGAGTCTCCAAACTGAACATCATGGTACGTCCGTCGCGCACGTCGTGAACGTCTATATAATATATGACATCTTGTTAAGTCTGTCGCAAACGTCGATATTTAATATGTTAGGTCTGCCGTTGGTATAACTCACTCAGCTGCTGCATACAGCTATCGTAATGCAACAGGTGCTCTAGGTAGTGTGCTGCAATACAAGCTGCAACCTGAGCAATGTAACATCTGTAGTAAGGAAGAATGTATGTGGGTTCATTTAGGTATGGGGGCACATGTGCGATCATCCTAGGATAGGCCAAAAAATACAGAGTTGACCTTTAAGGTCCTAACCCGTCTAGGTACAGCGGTTCTTGGTACACAAGGTACACACAGGAGGTTGCAACATAGTGATTGCAACTAGTTTAGTGATTGCAACTAGTTTAGTGGTTTAATGAATGAGGTTGTTGGTAATATTATAATGATAATGATAATAATAATAATGATATTAACGGATGAAAGTTGATAATAATGATAGGAATGACATTAAAATTAAGAATAGCCTAATTATTATAAGAAAGAAAGACTGAATAGGAGAATTCACACAGGCATAAACTGACACTGAGAGTATTTCCTGAATGTTCTGGAAGGTTCTGCGACACTGGTTGACAAATGAGGGATTTTCCCCTCTATTTCATTAGTCAGAAGGTTGTAAATGAAGGTATGTAATGATCCACTGTTGTAATGTAACGTCTTACGTCACATGACCTGTTCCCAGCGGTTAGAAGCTTAGAACTGGCTATTAACTTTCTGATAGTTATTTTACCTCATGCTATCTGCAAACAGTGAGGCCTACCCCACCCGACCCAATATGGGGTGGGGTGTGGGGGGGGGGACCGGTGTGTGATTGGCATCCCACTTGCCTCTCTCAGACAGAGACTGGCTGGTGCCACAACACTACCATACTCTGAAAACTTATCCTACTTCTGTTGTTGCTGCCCTTGTAACATTGCACAGCTCCTGATGACGCACTGAGAAGTGTGAAAGTACTTGAGCAAAAGATTTCCACCCATATATATATATGTAGAATTGTGCCCAAAATGACAGTGATGATTATTTATATATATATATATATATATATATATATATATATTTGTAGAATTGTGCCCAAAATGACAGTGATGATGATAGTGACGACAGTGACGATGACATAAAAACATAAAGAAGGAACACTGCAGCAGGTCTACTGGCCCATGCGATGCAAGTCCAAGTCACCTACTTGCTTAAGCCACTGACCCAAGTTGATCAGGTCTAGGTCACATCCACTTAAGAAGGAAAGAGCACTGCATCAGACCTATTAGCACAAGCTAGTCAGGTCCAACTCACACCCACTCATTCATTTATCTAACCAATTTTTAAAACTACACAACGACAGTGACGATGACAGTGACGGTGACAGTGACGATGGCAGTGATGATGACAGTGAAGATGACAGTGACGATGACAGTGACGGTGACAGTGACGATGGCAGTGATGATGACAGTGATGATGACAGTGACGATGACAGTGACGATGACAGTGACGATGACAGTGATGATGACAGTGCCGATGAGTGATGATGACAGTGATGATGACAGTGGCGGTGACAGTGAGCAATCCTTCGTAAATTATTGCATTAGTGTGACCAAAATTATAATTTAAATGTAACTGTAATGTAATCCGTACTTGTGTGATCTATACTGCAATGTAATAAAGTCGGCAAATGTAATTATTACTGTAATATCACTACATTGAAACCAATACTGCAGTGCAATCAGTGCTGTGATGCAATCACTGGGGCAATTTAACAAACGTAATGTAGCAATAGTTATATAACAAGAGGAATGCAATAAGAGTAATGTAACAGGAGTAATGTAACAGGAGTAATTTAATAAGAGGAATTTAATAAGAGTACTCTAACAAGAGGAACGTAATAATAATAATATAAGAGCAGCAACGCTGTGATCCCCAGGTTCTTGTGCTCCTAGTACTGCAGGTGCTAGTGCTCACTCGTCTTCTGTTTCCCATATTTTATATATTTACCATGTACCCTGTAAATCCATTATGTGCTCTGTTCATTCGTCATTTCATTCATCATCTTATTCTTATTCTTCTTTATTATTATTATCATTATTATTATTTTTATTATTATTATTATTATTATTATTATTATTATTATTATTATTATTATTATTATTATTATTGCTTTTTATGTGTGACGACAAAGTTAACTTTTTATCCAGTCCAGAAACCAAATTACCTGTTTTAATCTAGTTTTGATGGGTTGATCACGAATCTGCGCTTGCTTTGTCTCTATCACCTAAGGTATTTTGAAATCAATATTTTGGCTATTTAAGTGTGAAGAATCACATGATATATGTTACCTAGCAATCATAGCTATTATTTAATTCATAGGTATTAAATGTAGTTTATACAATGCCTAAATAACAAAACTAACAGAAATTTCCATACGGTCATACAAACATGTTTACATCATAGTTTTTCAGACTTTTTCGTTTATATTCAGAATGGCTTTCCACACCAGTGTCCAGCAGTAGTCTGCCATCACCCTGATCGTCAGGTTTCCTTACTATCTCTACTCCATGATGGTCGTCTTGTTGAAATTCTTCACAGTGTTTATCATTAACGTCTCCGAGGTTAGGGGGGGGGAGGGGAATCTAGGTGAAAATGGAGGAAATGAATCTTGAGGGACAACCAGCATCCCAGTGGATGACATGCTGTCACTGGCACTTCTACGATATTTCTGTAACCATCACTGTGATGACTACCCAAGAAACCTGCGCAAGTGTTCTTGAATGCCACCCATGCTCTCGGCTCAGCATCTTGGAGACATTCGTCAAAATGAAGATGATTTAGTTAACTTCCGAATTGAGGTCCGATAGAGTTACCTTCCTTCAATTCAGAGTCACTAACTTTGGAAAACTTCTGATTCAGATCTGCAAACCCTGAACCTTCTATATACAAATCTTTGACGAAGATTTTAATTAGGCCTAGTTCAGTGTAAAGACGAAAGAAGTGTGTTCTTAGGATCGACTAATGGCTTGTGCTGAACGTTCTTCATGTCTGCCTCGCACCATTCTCAAGATGGCGACGTACATGGAATATAGTGCTGCTTTGTATCTCGACTGTCCCACAGGCAAAGAAAATCCTCTTTGAAGTTTCGGCAACAAACCTTTTAATTTTAAGCGACCACAGACTTTTTCCACTAAAACTTCTCATATGCGATCAGAGTGGCAATTTTTTTGCATAGTTTCATATATTTCTTTCAAGTTTGTAGTGAGAGCTAAAGGCAGACTTAGTAAAGTGTTGTCATTGTGAAGTAAGGCTGCCTCCGTACTTGTTTTTTTGGAATCAGTAAATAAATGTTACTCTGAAGGATCACGATGTTTACCCAAACATCGAAAAGTTCATTAACATCACAACAGTAACATACTCATTCATTCAATTTAAATTTTAAAGACTTTTGTTTTCTGAAGAAACTGATTCTTGTGTCTGGGTGCAGTAAATTCCACTGGTGCAAACCTGCATCATGTAGCCCTGACTCTTCCTTCAGTAAATTTAGATCACAAGCAAGATCATTAGGGTCACCTTGAGCCATTACTTGTGGTTCCTGGTTGTTGGCTCCAGTTGGTTCAAACTCGGAATCTGAATTAGTGACTTCTTCTTCACCGTCCACGAGAAATTTATCTTCACATAATGATGGTGGTGAAACTGAGAGATCCTACGAATGCTCCACTGCTCTGATTGCTCCACTGATCTGATTGCTCCACTGCTGATTGCTCCACTGCTCTAATTGCTCCACTGCTCTGATTGCTCCACTGCTCTGATTGCTCCACTGCTCTGATTGCTCCACTGCTCTGATTGCTCCACTGCTCTGATTGCTCCACTGCTCTGATTGCTCCACTGCTCTGATTGCTCCACTGCTCTGATTACTCCACTGCTCTGATTGCTTGATGAAGTTCTGGATATGTTGTTTGGATTTGTTTTTTATGACAATCCCGATTCTCTTGAGGCACAGAAATAACAATTTGGTGTGATCCTAGGTTACTGTCGTACATCGGGACTGCATATGTCAGTCATGACTTCCTTACAGCAGAAAAAAATCTCGTAAAAAGTTGTAGGAAGTCATGCAACAGTGATGAGGTGCCCATACCTTGTTCTGATCAACGACCTTCACATCCAGTGATGAGGTGCCCATACCTTGTTCTGATCTCCGATCTTCACATCCAGTGATGAGGTGCCCATACCTTGTTCTGATCTCCGATCTTCACATCCAGTGATGAGGTGCCCATACCTTGTTCTGATCTACGACCTTCACATCCAGTGATGAGGTGCCCATACCTTGTTCTGATCTCCGACCTTCACATCCAGTGATGAGGTGCCCATACCTTGTTCTGATCTACGACCTTCACATCCAGTGATGAGGTGCCCATACCTTGTTCTGATCTACGACCTTCACATCCAGTGATGAGGTGCCCATACCTTGTTCTGATCTACGACCTTCACATCATAGTAAAAATAGGCTGTTTTCACAATAGTCATGAGGTTTCGTCTCCGCTTTGTCAGAGTAAAACTGCCGCTTATTTAAAAAAAAAAAAAACACTGCCCAGTTTTAAGCAACCTAGAGGATATTGTAGGTTTATAACTTGACAATTGAAAATACCAATTACACTGAAAAATAAAAGCCATACAATACATTACTGTTAAGAACCTTATAAATCCTTAAACTCAAACAAAACCATAACAATAACACAGTTGAAAAAAAGATGGGTTGAGGGTGGGAGATCTATTTCACAGAAACCACACGTGGTGGAGCACAATTATGTTCAGATTTAATTCTGCGTCCCGAAATATATTAGAGACGTGTTTTTAAACGTGAACTGAAACCTTTGTTGAGCAGCGTAATTAACTGCAGCACTGGACAAGGAAATGATCACTTCCCATACTGTCAATCATAACCCAACTACAACATTATTGGGCCAATGATAGTGGCAGTAGCAGTAGTAGTGGAGGTAGTAGTAGTAGTGGAGATAGTAGTAGCAGTAGTGGAGGTAGTAGTAGTAGTGGAGATAGTAGTAGTAGTGGAGATAGTAGTAGTAGTGGAGATAGTAGTAGTAGTGGAGATAGTAGTAGCAGTAGTAGTGAAAATAGTAGTAGTAGTAGTAGAGGTAGCAGTAGTAGAGGTAGTAGTAGTAGTGGAGATAGTAGTAGTAGTGGAGATAGTAGTAGTAGTGGAGATAGTAGTAGTAGTGGAGATAGTAGTAGCAGTAGTGGAGGTAGTAGTAGTAGTGGAGATAGTAGTAGTAGTGGAGATAGTAGTAGCAGTAGTGGAGGTAGTAGTAGTAGTGGAGATAGTAGTAGCAGTAGTAGTGAAAATAGTAGTAGTAGTAGTAGAGGTAGCAGTAGTAGAGGTAGTAGTAGTAGTGGAGATAGTAGTAGTAGTGGAGATAGTAGTAGTAGTGGAGATAGTAGTAGTAGTGGAGATAGTAGTAGCAGTAGTGGAGGTAGTAGTAGTAGTGGAGATAGTAGTAGTAGTGGAGATAGTAGTAGCAGTAGTGGAGGTAGTAGTAGTAGTGGAGATAGTAGTAGCAGTAGTGGAGGTAGTAGTAGTAGTGGAGATAGTAGTAGTAGTGGAGATAGTAGTAGTAGTGGAGATAGTAGTAGTAGTGGAGATAGTAGTAGTAGTGGAGATAGTAGTAGTAGTGGAGATAGTAGTAGTAGTAGTAGTGAAAATAGTAGTAGTAGTAGTGGAGGTAGCAGTAGTAGAGGTAGTAGTAGTAGTGGAGATAGTAGTAGTAGTGGAGATAGTAGTAGTGGAGATAGTAGTAGTAGTGGAGATAGTAGTAGTGGAGATAGTAGTAGTAGTGGAGGTAGTAGTAGCAATGGATATAGTAGTAGTAGTAGTAGTGGAGGTAGTAGTAGCAGTGGAGGTAGTAGTAGTAGTGGAGGTAGTAGTAGTAGTAGTGGAGGTAGTAGTAGTAGTGGAGGTAGTAGTAGTAGTGGAGGTAGTAGTAGTAGTAGTGGAGGTAGTAGTAGTAGTGGAGGTAGTAGTAGTAGTAGTGGAGGTAGTAGTAGTAGTAGTGGAGGTAGTAGTAGTAGTGGAGGTAGTAGTAGTAGTGGAGGAGTAGTAGTAGTAGTGGAGTAGTAGTAGTAGTAGTGGAGTAGTAGTAGTAGTGGAGTAGTAGTAGTAGTAGTGGAGGTAGTAGTAGTAGTGGAGTAGTAGTAGTAGTAGTGGAGGTAGTAGTAGTAGTGGAGGTAGTAGTAGTAGTGGATGTAGTAGTAGTAGTGGAGTAGTAGTAGTAGTAGTGGAGGATGGTAGTAGTAGTGGAGGTAGTAGTAGTAGTGAGGTAGTAGTAGTAGTAGTGAGGTAGTAGTAGTAGTGGAGGTAGTAGTAGTAGTGGAGAGTAGTAGTAGTAGTGATGGAGTAGTAGTAGTGGAGTAGTAGTAGTAGTGAGTAGTAGTAATAGAGTGGAGGAGTAGTAGTAGTGGAGGTAGTAGTAGTAGTGGAGGAGTAGTAGTAGTGGATGTAGTAGTAGTAGTGAGGTAGCAGTAGAGTGGAGTAGAGTAGTGGAGGTAGTGTAGTAGTAGTGGAGTAGTAGTAGTAGTGGATGTAGTAGTAGTAGTGGAGGTAGTAGTAGTAGTAGTAGAGGTAGTAGTAGTAGTAGTGGAGGTAGTAGTAGTAGTGGAGGTAGTAGTAGTAGTAGTGGAGGTAGTAGTAGTAGTAGTGGAGGTAGTAGTAGTAGTGGAGGTAGTAGTAGTAGTGGAGATAGTAGTAGTAGTAGTGGAGATAGTAGTAGTAGTGGAGATAGTAGTAGAAGTAGTGGAGGTAGTATTAGTGGAGATAGTAGTAGTAGTAGTGGAGATAGTAGTAGTAGTAGTAGTGGAGGTAGTAGTAGTGGAGGTAGTAGCAGTAGTGGAGATAGTAGTAGTAGTAGTGGAGGTAGTAATAGTAGCGGAGATAGTAGTAGTGGAGGTAGTAGTAGTAGTAGTGGAGATAGTAGTAGTAGTAGTAGTGGATATATTAGTAGTAGTAGTAGTAGAAATCCTACTAGTAATAATGGAAGTATTAGTTCTAGTAGTAGTGTTACTACTACTACTATTAGTAGTTGAAGTCTTAGTTGTATTAATTGTAGTAACCGTGAGTAATAGTATAATAAATGATGGTAGTAGTAGTAGTAGTAATAATAGCAGTAGTAATGATAGCAGTATTAGTGGTAGTAGTGGTAATAGTAGTAGTAATAGTAGTGGTAATAGCAATATTAGTCGTTGTAGTAGTAGTAATATTATTAATAGTAGAAGCAGTAGTAGTCTTAGTAATAGTAGCAATAGTAAAAGTAGTAGTAGTACTAATAGTAGTATCAGTAGTAACCTTAGTAATAGTAATAATAGTAATAGTAAGAGTAGTAGTGTTCTGTATTCCCTTAGTGTACATAAATTTCGCACAAACGCTGCTGCCACCACTGTGGAAATCTTTTTAAATAATCCATCGTAAAATTAGTCATGTGTTTGGAAATCTAATCAAAATTCATGGATTGTCATCACGTATTGAAAAAGTAGATGGAAGGTAATCAGGGGCAGGAAAAATTATTGATAATAAGATGAGCTCAGAATGTTACAAATATATAAATAAGGAAGAATAAGCTTTAGGATTTGGATTAACATTAATAAGATCAAGTGTATGGATTAATAATAAGCTCTAGGACATTGATTAATAATAATAATAATAATAACAATAAGGGCTGGGATTTGGATTAATATAAATGTGGATCATATGCAAAACTCAATTATTAGCAATTGGAAATTTTATGACGATGAATTTAACGAATTTGTCACAACGTGTGTGACACACACACACACACACACACACACACACACACACACACACACACAAACACACACACACACACACGCACGGAGGGCCCGGGTTCAATTCCCGGCGGGGCGGAAACATTTCGAAGTGTTTCCTTACACACACACACACAGACACACACATACAACAGGCCTAGTGTCTAATCGACATGTGCCTAGGACAAAATGGTAACTAACACACACACACACACACACACACACACACACACACACACACACATATGATAACGACATACAAAATACTGAGAGGAATCGACAAGGTGGACAGAGACAGAATGTTCCAGAGATGGGACACAACAACAAGGGGTCACAGTTGGAAGTTGAAGACTCAGATGAACCACAGGGATGTTAGGAAGTATGTATTCAGTCACAGAGTGGTCAGGAAGTGGAATAGTCTGGGAAGTGATGTAGTGGAGGCAGGATCCATACATAGCTTCAAGGAGAGGTATGATAAAGCCCATGGAGCGGGTAGAGTGACCGAGTAGCGGCCAGTGAAGAGGCGGGGCTAGGAGCTGTGACTCGACCCCTACAACCACAACTAGATGAGCACAACTAGGTGAGTACACACACGCACGCACACACACTCGTGCATATGACGAATGGGGTTCCACAAGGATCAGTCCTACGGCTGGTGCTATTTCTTGTATATGTGAATGACGTGGCAGAAGAGACAGTCAGTGGAGTCCCTGTTAGCAGACGACTACTGAGGAGGATACAAGCGGACGAGGACCAGGAAAGGCTACAAATGGATGTAGAAAGACTTCAGGCTACGTCTGATAAATGGCTCCTGGAGTTTAACCCCACCAAGTACAAAGTTATGAAGCTTGGGGAAGAACAGAGAAGACCGCAGACGGAGTATATGTTCGGGTGAAGGGGAAAAGGCTGCAAACCTCACTCAAGGAGAAGGTCCTTGAGGTGAGTATAATACCGAGCACATCTCCTGAGGTGCACATCAACCAAATAACTGCTGCAACATATGCGCAGCAGTTATTTGGCTAATCTAAGAATAACGTTTCGATATCTAAGTAAGAAGTCATTCACTACACTGTACACAGTGTACGTCAGGCCCATATTGGAGTACGCAGCACCAGTATGGAACCCACACCAAGTCAAACACATCAAGAAATTGGAGGAGGTGCAGAGGATTGGAAGAAGATAAGGGATATGTCCTATGAGGAGAGGTTAAGGAAACTGAACCTTACGACACTGGAAGACAGGAGGTATGGGGGGGGGGATATGATAACGAAGTACACAATACCGAGAGGAACTGACAAGGTTAACAGGGACAGAATGTTCCTGAGATAGGATACAGAAATAAGAGGACACAACAGGAAGTTGAAAACTCTGTTGAGTCATGGGAATGTTAGGAAGTATTTCTTCAGCCGTAGAGTTGTCAGAAAGTGGAACAATCTGCGGAGTAAAAGTAGTAAAGGCGGGATTCTTATATAGCTTGAAGAAGAGGTACGACAAGGCTCTTGGATTCGGGAGTGTGTGGACTTAGTAGCGGACAGGGAAGAAGCATAACAGGAATGTTATGAAATGCTTCTTTAGCCTTAAAGTGGTAAGAAAGTGGAACGTCCTAGACAGTAAAGTGGTAGAGGCAGAATCCATACATAGCTCCAGGATACAGCAAAAGCAGTAGCTGACAGCATAGACGCGGGGCCAGGAGCAGTCACTCAACCCTTGCAACCACAATTAGGTGAGTACACAGGCATACACACACATACACGGTCAGGAGTTGTGAATCGACCCCTGCAGTCACATATAAGTGAGTACGTACACACATACACAGGAACTATGACTCGACACCTGCAACCACAAATATGTAAGAACACACATATTAGGCAGACATCACCCACGACTACACTATCTTGTAAAATCAGTCCCCAAGTCGTTAATCATCCTTGCCTGCTGACGCTACCAAATTAATGAGACTACACACTGAACATAATGAAAAAAAGACTGGAAGAAGAACAAGATATATTTCAGGAACGTTCAAATAAACAGTTACTTGATTTCAACCCAAATGAAATCAAAGTTATTAAGCTAGCTAGTAGACGGGTAAAGGAGGCTGAGGAGACAGTACCGTCTGGGAAGGAGACTGAAGGACAGAAATAAAGCCGAATGACCCGATAAAAAACAAGTGCAACTACCCATCACCCCCAAACTTGTACAGTAAAGTACAAATAGAATAACATCAGAAGCGCAGTGGCAATACATTGGTGGAATATGCCGACAGAATGTAAAAAAGGCACTCTGTGGGTTGTGACACTCTGGAGATGTATTGGCTTCCACGAACTTTATTCATTGGTAAAGTCCCTGGTGGGCGACACGTTTTCACAATGAAATGTCTCTTACTTACACCAGAAGCACAGGCTAACCTGGCTAAACATTATCATTGCATCATACTCTCAACCGATTCTTGAGAGGTGAAGTGTGGCACTCCTCACTGTTTTTGTGTGGCACTCCTCGCGGTGTTTGTGTGGCACTCCTCGCGGTGTTTGTGTGGCACTCCTCGCGGTGTTTGTGTGGCACTCCTCGCGGTGTTTGTGTGGCACTCCTCGCGGTGTTTGTGTGGCACTCCTCGCGGTGTTTGTGTGGCACTAATTGCGGTGTTTGTGTGGCACTCCTCGCAGTGTTTGTGTGGCACTCCTCGCCTAATAAGATACAAAAGAAAGTTACAAGGAAATATGACAGGTGTACAACAAGAACACTTGGAGATGTTTACTGGCGAAACATTTCACTTGCTCAGCAACCATCTTCAGTCAGTACAGAGTCGGTGCTAATACTGGAGGTGTTGAGAAGTGAGGCGAGGTACTGTACCTCACTTTTGGTACATAAGCGACCGTCCTCATGCCACTCCGCTAAGCTAGGGGACTGACTGCCTACAATCAAGGCTAGGGGACTGACCACCTTCACCCAAGGCTAGGGGACTGATCACCTTCACCCAAGGCTAGATGACTGATCACCTTCACCCAAGGCTAAAGGACTGACCACCTTCACCCAAGGCTAGGGGACTGACTGCCTTCAATCCAGATTAAGAGACTGAACCCCTTTGAACAAGGTTTGGGGACTGAACACCTTTGAACAAGGTTTGGGGACTGAACACCTTTGAACAAGGTTTGGGGACTGAACTCCTTTGAACAAGGTTTGGGGACTGAACACCTTTGAACAAGGTTTGGGGACTGAACACCTTTGAACAAGGTTTGGGGACTGAACACCTTTGAACAAGGTTTGGGGACTGAACACCTTTGAACAAGGTTTGGGGACTGAACACCTTTGAACAAGGCTTGGGGACTGAACACCTTTGAACAAGGCTTGGGGACTGAACACCTTTGAACAAGGCTTGGGGACTGAACACCTTTGAACAAGGCTTGGGGACTGAACACCTTTGAACAAGGCTTGGGGACTGAACACCTTTGAACAAGGCTTGGGGACTGAACACCTTTGAACAAGGCTTGGGGACTGAACACCTTTGAACAAGGCTTGGGGACTGAACACCTTTGAACAAGGTTTGGGGACTGAACACCACAAAATTACTTAAGTAGTTCTTCATTTGTCTCCAGTGTTAAAATCACCACCGTATTCTACTGAAGAAGCCTAATGCGGAGGTGAAACGTTTCAGAAGGTGAAACGTTTCAGAAGGTGAAACGTTTCAGAAGGTGAAACGTTTCAGAAGGTGAAACGTTTTCACCAACCCGTTGGTATTACGGGTATACCAACAATAATACGATACAAGGGGCAATGAACCATAACAAAATGTCAAATGCAAAAACTGGACCTTATGTGAGTGAAGAAGAGGAGGGGATAATGTCCCAACGTACAAAATATTACAGAAAATAAACAAGTTACAGACGGGTTTTATTCCCTGGAAGGATTAGAAATATAAGGTTAGAAATGAAAGCCAGTAACCCAGCCAAGCCACAGACGCGCCAGAGAAAACGTCTAGCAAGATTGAAGACACTGAAGGAAGGCCACGGTTTCAGAAGAGGCATTGCAACGTTTCGCTCTTCATAGAGCTACACCCCACAAGCGTACTTGATTGAGCTCTACAGAGCGAAACGTTGTCGCCATAAAAGCTTCATCTACACGTATGCATCTTGTTCAGCCTCTGTACTATGTTTCTCTAACGAAGGTTAAACACTGACGTCATACACAGCTTCAAAATACAAAAAAAAAAAAATAATACAAAATACTACAGCTTTCTCTAATTCCTCTAATCCCACAAACCCAAGTAATTATTACAGAACGTTAGAGATAATTACAGAAATCAGAGCACCGGTCAGAGATGTCAGTCAATAGTGAGCCAGACAGAACTGGTCAGATGGTGTGGGATGACATGACTGATGGTGATGCAGCCTCCTGGGGGCATGCTGGTGAAGGGATCTTGATCCGAGGTACGTAGGGTGCCCTCCAATTCCTTGGATCACGCCTGAGGATCTCCCATTGAGTGGTAATAGCAATAGCTGTGACAATATTTGATGCGGGTACAGTGACTCCTGTGACCAGTACAGTGACCACTAGAAGGACCACAACAGTGATCAGTAGAGTGACCAGTACAGTGACCACTAGAAGGACCACAACAGTGATCAGTAGTGACCAGTACAGTGACCACTACAGTGATCACTACAGTGACTACTACAGTGATCACTACAGTGACCACTGCTGTCACAACTACAGTAACCATACGGTAACAATTACAGTGATCACTACAGTGAGAATCATCAAATACACGAATAAGCACAGACAAAAGAACTAGACGTGTCGGACACTTTAGAGCAGGAACAAAAACAATCTCCCCAGCACAGAAACAAGTCTTCTCAGCACAGGAACAAAAACATTCTTCCCAGCACAGGAACAAAATCAGTCTCCCCAGCACAGGAACAAAAACATTCTCCCCAGCACAGGAACAAAAACAGTCTCCCCAGCACAGGAACAAAAACGGTCTCCACAGCACAGGAACAAAAACAGTCTCCCCAGCACAGGAACAAACACAGCCTAGCACCCCAGGTGGCAGTCAATACTATTGCTGGTTGCTGAGACATGAACAAAGAGCTAGGTGGGGGTCCCTCAGAGACAGACAGACAGACAGACAGAGAGTGACAGAGTGACAGACAGACAGAGAGTGACAGAGAGACAAAGTGACAGAGTGACAGAGAGACAGACACACATATATACGCAGAGGGAGAGAGAGAGAGAGAGATTGTTGTTTTCTCATTCCTCTAATTTCTTAATCTAGTTTCTTAATCTAGTTGTGTTTCGGTCACTGCAAGATCCGAGGAAGGTATTCCCGTGTCTCATAAGCTCAGCATCCTCTACCTCAAAGCACACAAAAGGAATGGTACAGAGTGCCGCATAAGGTTTAGATGCAGTTAAATATGAAGACTGAAGATGTGAAGTCAACCTGGAGAAGAAAGACTCACAAGTTATTGCTTAAAAACTAATATAAAATTTCTTTATTAAAAAAAATACAAACATTTGAGACTCAGCACTGAGAGGCATCAGGTTTAGGTAAGGTGCGTCAGGAAACAGGACAAGTGTCTCCTGACGCGGGTCTTAGTCATGTGATGAACCGAAGTTGGAGCTTATGGTCATCTGACCGAGGCCTTCCACTGGCTTACCCCCTCCACCCCTTTAAAAATTATGGTCTAGTTACTGCACAGACAACAACATTGCAAAATGCATCAGCACTATAGGACTGAAGCCAACCAGTTGTGCTCTAAACTTATCGGTACTGAAGGTTTCAAGCCTGTTGGCTGAGGCATTCACAAATTATCGCATGTAAATCAATATATGATTATATTTTTTTACATTTCTTAAATAAAACCGAGAGAGTAATACATAAAGAAGCCGAGATTTATTCATTATTTTCCCTAATTAAGAGACAACGAAAATGCTACTATTAAAAGGTTATTAGTTTAACAAATTAGCAAATTTGCACATTTGAACCTATAGGCCGCCGTCCTATCCAAAAGTTGCATAGGCCTCAAAATAATTTCCCACCTTCCAGAGGAGACATACTCAGGTTATTTTAGAGAAAATGTCACCGCATTATTTTAAAAATAAAGTTTTACCAATTTGTTCTTCCACTCTGCAAACACAATCTCAGCCTTCTTGTAAGTGGGATACACCGGTGTTGCAAGTTTGAAGCCGATCAGAAGAGGCTTTCTCAAGATATCGCTTGGAAGCCAAAACAGGGAATGGCGAATAAGACATTTACTGGAGGACACCTGCAAATGCTAATAATTGCATAAACTTTTTCCCTAGTTAGAGTAGACCAGCGATGGAAGTTTGAAGCCAGTCAGATTAAGCATTCTTAAGTTATGAAAGAAAGCTTAAAGGAAGGAAAAAATGGAAAAGCACATTAACTAAATAGCTAACACAGTACATTAACTAAATAGCAGACACAAGATCATTAAGTTACGGAGTTAACGGACGATTAACTCCGGCAAGTGTGATCTTCAGTATTTCTTCTCACACTACAATACACTCTGTAAGAGAAGCTTTGTAATTAGTT
Source organism: Cherax destructor (assembly GCA_009830355.1). Taxonomy (NCBI): domain Eukaryota; kingdom Metazoa; phylum Arthropoda; class Malacostraca; order Decapoda; family Parastacidae; genus Cherax; species Cherax destructor. The sequence continues at coordinate 24,682 of WNWK01009276.1, forward strand.
CCTTTTTGAGGGCCTTAGGAGTCCGTAGTGCACGTTATTCAGAAGAGTACAGTTGTATGCACAAGGTTTTCTCCTTGTGTCATTACTGGGACAAGCTAGCAGCAAGCACACGCAAGGAGCACACAATGAGAATACCGAAGATTCAGTTACTCTAGTCATGAAAAAAGCAGCCAACCTGGCCAGGAAACGGCACCTGCCAAGCACCTGCCAAGCACCCTCCATTACTCAAACAGCATCCCTACCTAAGAAACAGCCAGCGATTTTACTGGTCCCCTCCACTGGTAAAGAACACTTGCACATTCCTAGACAGCGGCTGCCCCACCTTGATATACATCTTGCGAACGCTCTCCAATAGCCTCCATAGGGGGCTATGGGCAAGTATTCGCATATTGTATAGGCTCCGTAGGAGGCTATACGGTATGCGGAGGCTATACACCATCTGGAGAATCAAGTATTTCATCTACACATCATGCAACTTCTCTTTCCAAGAAAGCGTAGACATCCTGGAAGACAGGAAGCCTACATAAAAAAAGTAAGATATTTCACGACGTTCTAAGAGTTGGAGCACTTTCAGTTGCTACATCAGAATGGGCTGATATTGCGACCTCAGAGAAAGGACGCAGAAATTATTTTGTATATACTGTCTTTTCATATAATTTTATATTGTTTTCATTAATAGCTAAAATGAAAATTTCATTCTTTATATTGTTATTCGACTTATTATATTATCTTATGTATGTAGGTGGGATGTAACACCTACACCTCTCATTGTGCTCACTGTTGGAGAGTTTTGATTGGCTGCCAGCACTTGCAAACTACCTGCTCACTTGTTAAGTAGTTCCAGCCAGGCGCTAGATGGTTCCAGTAACCTGAGGTCGGAGCTGCAGTCTTGCTTTTCCTCCTCTCTGGCTGTTGTTAGTGGAGGAAACATCTCGTCTCCCTGCTCTGTCATCTTGTGTCATTTAGACGCTGTTTTGGTAGACTATGTCTCCGTTGGTGAGCCAGTACATACATCTCGTAACTCTGTGCAACTCTGTTCACAGAGCATTATTTACACTTAGTGATATTTGACGTTTCCTGAGGTTGTGTATCGTGGAGACACTATATCTCTGGTCCCAAGTTCTACTCTACACCTGGAATTGCTGAACTCAGTTTCAGTAATAAGGGAGTTTTATGCTTTTTGTGTAGGATCTGTTGAAGGTCCACTGTTATGGTCGTTTTGGTCTCCTTGATTCCTTGCCTGATGCTGTACTGTTCTCCGCTGCGTCGAGCGTTATTACTGTTTAGCGAATCGGTCGTCATATTGTTCAAGCAAGCTGTTTGCCTCGATGGTCCACAAGTTAGATTATTTAGGGATTTGTTGTTGTCAGTCACATTGTAAGTCTTGGTCGAGTCGAGACTTACTGAGCCCATACCGAGCATTACTGAGCACAGATTGAGCACTTACGCAAACACACTCACACGCATCATTACTCTTGTACTTGAGTACATATCATAGCAAGGTACCAGACGGTACTTAATAAGAGTAGTACATTATCTTATTTAGTGTGCACATAGCACCATATGATTATGTGTACAGAATAACTGTGATATATAAGTATACCAAGTTATATTCCAATAATTGTATAAGAGCTTATCTTCTTAATTATTCAGACTTTATTAACTGTAATTATTACCACCTGGACACCTTTGTTATTAATGATCTCAACTTTTATTTAGTTGATTTGTATTAATGTAGCTGTAATCCAAAAACGCTGTTGAGAAGCTATCTAATTTTACAGAATAACTGGACTAGAATACTCTCTGACAAACTGTTACGAAACTAGAAGCAGTCTAGATGCTGGAGGGGGATCAATAAGTTGACCTAGTATTCTCTGGGGATGTCTATACTTTATAGATGTTGCATTTTGTAACAGCTGACTACAGTCGTAGACCAGCCGGTTCCTGGACGGGAGGGATACTAACTCCCACCCTCGAAATTGATGATTAAACAAAACAGACCTCATCCTCAGCCTTACCTTCTCACCTTTTCCTCATCCTACTACTTGTTACTCACATCTTGCTTTTATTATTCCATCCTTACCCTCTCCTCCTCCCACTGCCTTAACCCTCTTCTTAGGTTTGTCAATATTCTCATGATGATGAACTATCCGGTCCACTTCATCATTGATTGTAGGAGAAAGGCAGAAAATATCATCAACACAGCTAGACAACACATTGTCCTGCATGTTAACTGAACCTCTAACAACGTGCATTGCTATGAGCGATACCAGAATAGCATACCTGTCTTCCGGTATCTTGGATACTAGAGAAGAGACGGTACCTGGAAAACAACGCCGGGGTATAGTCCATTCTGTGGGCGTTATGTGACAAAATTTATATTGGTGGAACCTCCAGAAGTATGACAGCTCATCTATGAACACTGCAGCGCAAGCCAGGGGGATGGATGGCTGGAACAATACAAGTACTACCCATCGTGATTCCTGTAGACATGTTATAAACGTCAGTAATGCCAAACTAATCACCAGGTAATTCAATCATCGCAACAGACGACGATTACAGTCATCACTAATTGCTACAGTTAACACCATGACTAGAAAATCGGGGAATTTCATTACATTAAACAAAATTTGAGAGCCATCACTGAGTCTCACACACTTCTCTGATACTGCACATACCTGACCTCGCATCACATCTGACCTTCACCTCGGTAAGAACTCATCGTCTCTTGTTATCTGAACTACACTGAAGAAGCCTCCCTCGGTGAACGAAACGTTGCCTTAGTATATGTCTAAATACTCGCATACCTGCCTTCCATAGCAGACACAAACACAGTAAGTTATGAAGCTGTCACAAACACATTAAGTTGTACATGTGACTCAGTTGATCACTGTAGATGTTGTCAGCAGTGATCACTGTAGATGTTGTCAGCAGTGATCACTGTAGATGTTGTCAGCAGTGATCACTGTAGATGTTGTCAGCAGTGATCACTGTAGATGTTGTCAGCAGTGATCACTGTAGATGTTGTCAGCAGTGATCACTGTAGATGTTGTCAGCAGTGATCACTGTAGATGTTGTCAGCAGTGATCACTGTAGATGTTGTCAGCAGTGATCACTGTAGATGTTGTCAGCAGTGATCACTGTAGATGTTGTCAGCAGTGATCACTGTAGATGTTGTCAGCAGTGATCACTGTAGATGTTGTCAGCAGTGATCACTGTAGATGTTGTCAGCAGTGATCACTGTAGATGTTGTCAGCAGTGATCACTGTAGATGTTGTCAGCAGTGATCACTGTAGATGTTGTCTGCAGTGATCACTGTAGATGTTGTCAGCAGTGATCACTGTAGATGTTGTCAGCAGTGATCACTGTAGATGTTGTCAGCAGTGATCACTGTAGATGTTGTCTGCAGTGATCACTGTAGATGTTGTCAGCAGTGATCACTGTAGATGTTGTCAGCAGTGATCACTGTAGATGTGTCAGCAGTGATCACTGTAGATGTTGTCAGCAGTGATCACTGTAGATGTTGTCAGCAGTGATCACTGTAGATGTTGTCAGCAGTGATCACTGTAGATGTTGTCAGCAGTGATCACTGTAGATGTTGTCAGCAGTGATCACTGTAGATATAGATGACGCAGCTCACCTTGGTCGTAACATTATTATAATAAAGTTTACGATTTCTACCTGTCATCTACTTCTCAACTTGTCATCTACCTGTCGTCTACTTCTCAACTTGTCATCTACTTCTCAACTTGTCATCTACCTGTCATCTACTTCTCAACATGTCATCTACTTACCTCGCAATCTTCCTGCCATCTACCTGTCTTCTATATCTCTGCTTGTCATATATTTGTCATCTTCCTATCGTCTACTTATCTACTTATTATCTACTTGCCATCTTGTAATCTACCTGTTATCTATACTTGCTAACATTCACTGAGGAATAGAAGATAAGGTTAATCTTCAGCTCTCGCCTCTTATTTGCTCTTCTTATTCTCTTTTTATTTTTTGTTTCCTTCTTCGGTCTCCTCTTCAAGATCCTCCTCCTCACATCTTTTCTCTCTGCTCTCACAGTTTTCTTCTATGTCCTCTTTGTTCATCTTCTCTCTTTCTTCTTCATTGCCTCTAGTGTTATTACCAACCATTTTTTCTCCTCCTCCTCCTGAGTCCATAACTCGTGACAATGTAAAGAAACCGCGAGGCAGAAGAAGCAACACGAACGTATGACTTTTTTTTTTTTTTAGTAAACAGAATTACCTCAGAATGGAACAAACTACTGGCTAATGTTTTTATCGAGAAGACAATACAGTCATTCAAGAACCAGCCGGACAAGCAGAACTTTACAAGTATAGGATACATGTAGTAATATCGTGCCATACTGGGAGGAGTTGCCAGAGGCTCCATGATCTACACGCTCAGTATACATCAGTCAACATTGTTGGCTCAGCACCAAATTGTTTTATATGTCAGAAAACGTGAAGATGCGTTATAGTGGCCACTATTGTGTCACTATAATTAGGGAGGACAGAGCGAGTTGTTACCTAGGACACTCGTTGTCTCGCTCGGACACTCGCTAAACCCACACTGAACCAGCACTAAACCAACGCTTAACCCACACGGACCGTCAAAAACATTCAACAGACGAGACATTCCAAAGTCAATTGATTCCTGATGTCTGTCGTGAGATACACAAGAAACATCAGTTGACAACGAGGCGGCCGAGTTAGTAACAGTAGTCTTGGTAGAAGTAGAGGGTCGTGATAGTAATTGTAGAACCAGAAGTAGAACCACAGGTGCACACAGCTCTGTGAGCGACAGCGGAGTAACACCAGTAGTTTAACACAGCAACGATGCTAATTTAGTAGAGGTGTAGCTCAGCTCTACCATCCATTTCCAGCTCTACCGTAAATTTCCATTATGGTATAATATGTTTTCCCCTATTTTCTCCACTCCCTCCGGCCACTGCCGGAAGGTGGGGAGAGAGCCTTTTGCTTTGCTATCCTCGCCTCATACTACACCTAGATAATGTAGGACGGGTCTTCATCTAGGTAGCAGTAGATAGTTCTTAGTAGACAGTCTAGGACTTCCAAGTACACTGCTAACTGTCTTATACATTTACTCCCATGTACTCCTCCTCTTCCTCCTCCTCTTCTTCCTCCTCCTCCTCCTCCTCCTCTCAGCGTGGAGGAGGAACAAAGGCAACAGTTCACAGGGAAAACTTGGGTTGGCAACATGACAACTTTAAGTCACCCGCTGCAGTCTGCCAGAGGGAGGGGAGGAGAAGGGAGGGGGAAGGGAAAGGAGGGGCAGGATAGGGGAGGGGAGGGAAGAGGAAGAGAAGAGTAGGAGGAAGGTAAAGAGGAACAGGAAGAGGTAGAAAATTCGTGGAAGTGATGATGGGGAAATATGGAGGAAGATGAAAGTGACGTAATGAAAGAAAAAAGAACAAGAACAAGAAGTACAAGAACATGAACAACAATAACAAACAGCAACAATACTAAAAGCATCAACAACTTCGTTAACAAAAACAGCAACAACAACAGCTACATCAACAAAAACAAATATCAACAACACAAACAACAGCAAGAACAACATCAACAACAACATCAACAACAACAACAGCATCAACAACAACAGCAGCATCAACAACAACAACATCAACAACAACAACAGCATCAACAACAACAGCATCAACAACAACAACAGCATCAACAACAACAACAGCAGCATCATTAACAAAACAACAGCAACATAAAAAAGAACGACACTAACAAGAATAACAACAACAAACAGCAGCACCAACAACAACAACAACAAACAAGGAAGCATGGTATCTACATCTGGAACTCTGGTGTAAGTCCTTCACACGGAGTTGAGCTCCACCTCTGGGCTCTCTAGCATCCACTGGGCTAGTCTCGTACCTAGTCCTGAATCCGTGTATGGAGTGTGTCTCCACTGCCTGGTGAAGGGTTCTTGATCCGAGGTACTGCGGGCTAGCACTAAACCCCTACGGGTTTAGTACTATCCCACAGCTTATATGGTGAGAGGAATATTCCTGTCTGTCGTTCCTGTCATGAGGGAGCTCAGGCAGAAACATTCCTATCTGCCTTTCCTGTCTTAAGTGAGCTCAGATAGCAACATTTTTGCTGACTATGTCGTAATAGTGAGCTTAAGATAGCAATTTTTACAGCCTCAGCTCATCCAAGCCCAAGCTCATTCTGAGTTATATCTATCAGTTTCTACTGATTTAGTCAGTCAAACTTCTTTCTACTAATAAGCTCACATAGTGGTATAAATACCTCTATCTACTCTTATAGTGGGCACAGGTGGTAGTATTTCTGCGCTCATTCTGCTATCGTAAGTAAGCAGACATATCATCGCCCATAATGCCTCTCTTCCCGCTATCTGCTATCATGGTTCATGGTACGTGAAGAGAAAAACAGTTTTATGCTCTCCTTATTCTCACCTATCGTGAGTGGGCCTGGTGTGGTGGGTACTGGCTATCGTGAGTGGGTCTGGTGTGGCTATTGGCTATCATGAGTGGGCCTAGTGTGGCTACTAGCTATCGTAATTAAGCCTGGTGTAGCTACAAGCTATCGTAATTGAGCCTGGTGTGGCTACTAGCTATCGTAATTGAGCATGGTGTGGCTACTAAATATCGTAATTGAGCATGGTGTGGCTACTAGCTATCGTAATTGAACCTGGTGTGGCTACTGACTATCGTAATTGAACCTGGTGTGGCTACTGACTATCGTAATTGAACCTGGTGTAACTACTGACTATCGTGATTGAGGCTTGTGTTGCTGCTGGCTATCGTAATTGAACCTGGTGTGGCTACGTGCTGTCGTAATTGAGCCTGGTGTGGTTACTGGCTATCGTGAGAGGACTTAGCTATCTATACCTGATTACCGAAAATATCGCTCTCTACTTGCGTCTCATTCAGTAAACTGAAGAGGGTCTTAATCTGAAACCAAAAAACACGCCTCAGACTGTCAGAGAAAATGACGATTATATCGCAACTGAAAATTAATGTCTTTCCTTCAATTATCGGGGCGTAAAGAGTTGGTATTTACGCAATTACCATTTCAGGCGTAATTTTGTCATCGGGTTGATGGAACAAGTGCAGTCGACCGTTCGCTTTAATTACTAACACATGAATATAATGCTGAGCAGTCAGTCCCAGCGATAAACATAGATATGGAATGAATTAATGGGAAGGTTTGTGGTGTGTGTGTGTGTGTGTGTGTGTGTGTGGGTGTGTGTGTGTCTGTGTGTGTGTGTGTGCGTGTGTGTACTTATCTATTTGTAGTTGCAGGGGTCGATTCATAGCTCCTGGCCCCGCCTCTTTACTGGTCGCTACTAAGTCACTCTTCCTGCTCTATGAGCTTTATCATACCTCTTCTTAAAGCTATGTATGGATCCTGCCTCCAATAGCATCACTTTCCAGACTGTTCCACTTCCTGACCACTCTGTCTGAAGAAATATTTCCTAACATCCCAGTGATTCATCTGAGTCCTCAACATCCAATTGTGACCCCTTGTTGCTGTGTCCCATCTCTGGAACATCCTGTCTCTGTCCACCTTGTCAATTCCTCCCAGTAATTTATATGTCGTTATCATATCCCCCCTATCTCTCCTGTCCTCCAATGTCGTCAGGTCAATTTAAACTCTCCTCGTAGGACATACCCCTTAGCTCCGGGATTAGTCTTGTTGCAAACCTTTGCACTTTCTCTAATTTCCTTACATGCTTGGCTAGGTGTGTATGTGTGCGCGTGGGAGTGTGTACTCAGCTATTTATGGTTGTAGGGGTCGATTTTCACAGCTCCTGACCCCGTGTATGTGTGTGTGAGAGTTAATATATATATGCTAGTACCTCGGTAGAACATTCGAGTACCCCAGAGCAGGATCTTTAAACGGACAAAGAGCACATTCTATTCCTTTCTTTTATTATTTAAAAAGGTTACACAGAATAATAGCAATCCATGTGTATAGTATCCAACCAGAAACGTATTTTCTCAAACCACGTGACCTGTTATATACGACTAGAAAACGATTGGGGCTGACTATTATATCTTATAATTTCATACTTGACATCTCAGAAACCCTCCTACCCCATATGGGGAGTGGGGGGATGGTGGTAGGGTGGGGTTGGCACCCACCACTGACCACACTCTGAGGGTCACCGTGGAAGGTGCCACATCCTCACTACGCTACTCTGAGAACTCTCTCCCTGCTTTAGTTGCTCACTTGCAACATTGCAAAGCTCCTAATAACGCACTGAGAAGTTTGAAAGTACTTGAGCTAAAGATTTCCACCCCCGTGACTTGTTTTGCATATATATATATATATATATATATATATATATATATATATATATATATATATATATATATATATATATATATATATATTTATTATTTTTATTAACACATCGGCCGATTCCCACCAAGGCAGGGTGGCCCGAAAAAGAAAACTTTCATCATCATTCACTCCATCACTGTCTTGCCAGAAGGGTGCTTTACACTACAGTTATAAAACTGCAACATTAACACCCTCCTTCAGAGTGCCGGCACTGTACTTCCCATCTCCAGAACTCAAGTCCGGCCTGCCGGTTTCCTGAATCCCTTCATAAATGTTACTTTGCTCACACTCCAACAGCACGTCAAGTATTAAAAACCATATGCCTCCATTCACTCCTATCAAATACGCTCACACATGCTTGCTGGAAGTCCAAGCCCTCGCACACAAAACTTCCTTTACCCCTCCCTCCAACCTTTCCTAGGCCGACCCCTACCCCGCCTTCCCTCCACTACAGATTTATACACTCTCGAAGTCACTCTGTCTCGTTCCATTCTCTCTACATGTCCAAACCACCTCAACAACCCCTCCTCAGCTCTCTGAACAATCGTTTTGGTAATCCCGCACCTCCTCCTAATTTCCAAACTCCGAATTCTCTGCATTATATTCACACCACACATTGACCTCAGACATGACATCTCCACTGCCTCCAGCCTTCTCCTCGTTGCAACATTCATCACCCATGCTTCACACCCATATAAGAGCGTTGGTATAACTATACTCTCATACATTCCCTCTTTACTTCCATGGACAAGGTTCTTTGTCTCCACAGACTCCGAAGTGCTCCACTCACCCTTTTCCCCTCATCAATTCTATGATTCACCTCATCCTTCATAGACCCATCCGCCGACATGTCCACTCCCAAATATCTGAATACATTCACCTCCTCCATACTCTCTCCCCAATCTGATATCCAATCTTTCGTCACCTATTCTTTTTGTTATCCTCATCACCTTACTCTTTCCTATATTCACTTTCAATTTTCTTCTTTACACACCCTACCAAATTCATCCACCAACCTCTGCAGCTTCTCTTCAGAATCTCCCAAGCACAGTGTCATCAGCAAAAAGCAACTGTGACAACTCCCACTTTGTATTTGCTTCTTTATCTTTAGCCCAACACCTCTTGCCAAGACCCTCGCATTCACTTCTCTTACAACCCCATCTATAAATATATTGAACAACCACGGTGACATCACACATCCTTGTCTAAGGCCCACTTTTACTGGGAAATAGTCCCCTTCCCTCCTACACACTCTAACCTGAGCCTCACTATCCTCATAAAAACTCTTCACTGCTTTCAGTAACCTTCCTCCTATTCCATACACCTGCAACATCTGCCACATTGCCCCCTATCTACCCTATCATACGCCTTTTCCAAATCCATAAATGCCACAAAAACATCTTTACCCTTATCCAAATACTGTTCACCTATATGTTTCACTGTAAACACTTGGTCTACACACCCCTACCTTTCCTAAAGCCCCTTGTTCATCTGCTATCCTGCTTTCTGTTTTACTCTTAATTCTTTCAATTATAACTCTACCATACACTTTACCAGGTACACTCAACAGACTTATTCCCCTATAATTTTTGCACTCTCTTTGTCCCCTTTGCCTTTATACAAAGGAACAATACACGCTCTCTGCCAATCCCTAGGTACCTTACCCTCTTCCATACATTTATTAAATAATAGCACCAACCACTCCAAAATTATATCCCCACCTGCTTTTAACATTTCTATCTTTATCCCATCAATCCCAGCTGCCTTACCCCTTTCATTCTACCCACTGCCTCACGAACTTCCCTACACCCACAACTGGCTCTTCCACACTCCTACAAGATGTTATTCCTCCTTGCCCTACACACGAAATCACAGCTTCCCTGTCTTCATCAACATTTAACAAATCCTCAAAATATTCTCTCCATCTTCCGATACCTCTAACTCTCCATTTAATAACTCTCCTCTCCTATTTTTAACTGTCAAATCCATTTGTTCTCTAGGCTTCCTCAACTTATTAATCTCATTCCAAAACTTTTTCTTATTTTCAACAAAATTTGCTGATAACATCTCACCCACTCTCTCATCTGCTCTCTTTTACATTGCTTCACCACTCTTTAACCTCTCTTTTCTCTCCATATACTCTTCCCTCCTTGCATCACTTCTACTTTGTAAAACCTCTCATATGCTAACTTTTTCTCCCTTACTACTCTCTTTACATCATCATTCCACCAATCGCTCCTCTTCCCTCCCGCACCCACTCGCCTGTAACCACAAACTTCTGCTGAACACTCTAACACTACATTTTTAAATCTACCCCATACATTTTCGACCCCATTGCCTACACTCTCACTAGCCCATCTATCCTCCAATAGTTGTTTATATCTTACCCTAACTGCCTCCTCTTTTAGTTTATAAACCTTCACCTCTCTTTACTTACTGATTCTATTTTCCTTGTATCCCATCTACCTTTTACTCCCACTGTAGCTATAACTAAAAAGTGATCTGATATATCTGTAGCCCTCTATAAACATGTACATCCTGAAGTCTACTCAACAGTCTTTTATCTACCAATACATAGTCCAACAAACTACTGTCATTACGCCCTACATCATATCTTGTATACTTATTTATCCTCTTTTTCTTAAAATATGTATTACCTATAACTAAACCCTTTCTATACAAAGTTCAATCAAAGGGCTCCCATTATCATTTACACCTGGCACCCCAAACTTACCTACTACACCCTCTCTGCATGTTTCTCCCACTTTAGCATTTAGGTCCCCTACCACAATTACTCTCTCATTTGGTTCAAAAGTTCCTATACATTCGCTTAACATCTCCCAAAATCTCTCTCTCCTCTACACTCCTCTCTTCTCCAGGTGCATACACGCTTATTATGACCCACTTTTCGCATCCGACCCTTATTTTAATCCACATAATCCTTGAATTTACACATTTATATTCCTCTTTTCCTTCCATAACTGATCCTTCAACATTATTGCTACCCTTCCTTAGCTCTAACTCTCTCAGATACTCCTGACTTAATCCCATTTATTTCTCCCCACTGAAACTCGCCTACCCCCTTCAGCTTTGTTTCGCTTAGGGGCCCGGACATCCAACTTCTTTCATTCATAACATCGGCAATCATCTCTTTCTTATCATCCGCACTACATCCACGCACATTCAGACAACCCAATTTTATAAAGTTTTTCTTCTTCTCGTTTTTAGTAGATTTGTACAGGAGAAGGGGTTACTAGCCCATTGCTCCCGGCATCTTAGTCGCCTCATACGACACGCATGGCTTAGGAGGAAAGATTCTTTCCACTTCCCCATGGACAATAGAGAAAATAAAAAGAACAAGAGCTATTAAGAAAAGAAGAAAAACCTAGATGTGTGTATGTATATATATGCATGTGTATGCCAGTGTAGTGTGACCTAAAGTGTAAGTAGAAGTAGCTAGATATACCTGTTATCCAGCGTATATATATATATATATATATATATATATATATATATATATACTTGTGTTATTTCGTTCCTTCCACACACATCTTCAGAGGTTAAAGTTGGTATTACTCCCATTCCTCCAGACACTATATAACCCCTTATGGTTTTAGCCCTTCATTAATAATATTATATATATATATATATATATATATATATATATATATATATATATATATATATATATATATATATATATATATATATATATATATATATTTCAATAATGCAAAACAAGCTTCTAGATCAGAGACGGCCAACCTACGGCGCATGCGCATGCAAAAGTGGCGCATTGCACGATTATAAGTGGCGCATTTCACCCCAGTGATAATAATAAAGGAGCGAGGCTTCTCATACAAAAAGTATGAAGTGGTAGGTTTGGAACATGGTGATCCCATCCTTGATTGTGAGGTGCGCTGGATCTCTAGACGACAGGTTCTCAGTACATTTTGGAACTGAAAAATAGTGTTCTTAATCTTCTGGAAGAGAAGAATGAGCCGCCTGAAGAATGAACTCTTTTATGTGGTAACAAATGGCAATTTGATTTAGCATTTTTAGCTGAAGTTTCCAGCCAACTCAATTTGAAACTGCGGAGCAAGAACAATTTTTTTTTCCTAGCTTATTAAATGATATCAGGGCCTTCAAGATGAAGATAAAACTATTTGCCTCCTAGTTAAAAAAAATAGCATTTTAGTCAGCTGTCACATTTAAAACAACAGAGTGAATGTGCTGAAGATAATGGCAGTTTTACAGAATATATTGAAAGAAATAGATTATTGCAAGTCATTTGAAAGTCACTTTAGTGATTTTGCTGAAGAAGAAGACTGCATACTCGCATTTATAACCACATTTTCACTTTGTGAACAAAAAAAAATCCTCAAGGTGCCTAGTAACATAAAAATGGAATTCTCTGATTTTAAAACAAAATCGTTATTGAATTTGATGAACTTCCCTCAGTCCCAAATGCTTCTAACATAACTAATTTTTTGCGATCATTATTACTGTGAATATTTTTCAGAATTAGGAAAATTTGCTCAGAGTTATATCTTTCGTTTTGGAACAAGTGATGCGAACAAGCATTTTCATTCATGAAATTTATTAAAAAGAACTGAAGTCGAAAATGACTGATTCAGATTTGAATAACTCTCTGCTGCTCTCAGTAACTAATTTAACTCCAAACATTACCAGCTTGACGACATCAACGCTGACTCAGAAGTCTCATTAAAGTAAGTAATGCTCGGTGGGCTAGTACACCAAACAGGGAGGTGTTGTATGACGGGTACAACACCTAGCGTGGCTGGGTGCGTCATTCTTGAGGATTGTGTGGTCCCTTAGACTAGAGCGTCATGAGTTTTCGCTCACCATGAGGTGGGCCAAAGCAGCATGGGCTCGACTCCTTGGCTGGTCACAGTGTTGTTATTGATCAATTCCACTCGTTCGAGGGTACAATTATATATATATATATATATATATATATATATATATATATATATATATATATATATATATATATATATATATATATATATATGTATATACCGCTCCCTCTTTAAATTTCTTCTTGCTTTTAATAGCTTCATATCATTAATTAAATCAGTAAACATAATTAGACACGTGCACGCCGCCACCAGATTGAAAATAATTCTGTCCAAATATTTCCCACCATTCAGAACCAAATTGTAAAATCTTATTTTTGTTTAGCCATAAAACAAAATTCGCACACATTGGACCCCACGTCTTATATAATGATAATTTTTTTTATGCATGGTGGAAAAAAAATGCAGAAGAAAACACTTGTTTTATTTCGTTCCTTCCCACACACATCTTCAGAGGTTAAAGTTGTATTACTCCCATTCCTCCAGACACTATATAACCCTTTATGGTTTTAGCCCTTCATTAATAATAATAATAATAATAGCAACAAAAACAAAAACAACAGCAACAATAATAATAGCAATAAAAGCAAAACAACAACAGCAACAACAACAATAATAATAACAATAATAATAATAATAATAATAATAATAATAATAATAATAATAATAATAATTAGAGTAATAATAATAATCATCATGGGGAAGTGGGTGAGGATTCTTCTCTGTAAGCCATGTGTGTCATAAAATGCAACTAAAATGCCAGGAGCATGGGGCTGGCAACTCCTTCTCCTTTATAGTGAAAAAGAAGACTATTTTTTAAAGTTGGGGTGCTTGAATGTGCGTGGATGTAGCACAGATGATTAGAAAAAGTTGACTGTGAATGTCATGAATGAAAAGAACCTGGATATCCTGGCTCTAAGCGAAACAAAGCTGAAGGATGCTAGAAGAGTTTAATTAAGAAAAATAAATGGGATTAGGTCTGGTGTGTCTGGGAGAATTAGATCTAAGGAAGGAGAAGCGGTAATGTTGAATGATCAGTTATTGGAGGATAAGAGGGAATTTAATGGATAAATTCAAGGATTATGTGGATTAAAATAAGGGGTGGATACGGAAAGTGGGTTATCTTTAGAGTTTATGTACCTGAGTAAGACAGATTACGTGAAACATTAATGAGTGTTTAGGGAGTTTTGAACCAAGTCAGAAAGTAATTGTTATGGAGGAACTAAATATTAAAGTGGAAGGAGAAACTGATATAGAGGGCGTAGTAGGTAAGTTTAGGGTGCCAGGGGTAAATAATAACGGAGGGTTTATACATGAACTTTGTATTTAAAGAGGTTTGGTAATAGGTAACATATATTTTTTAAGAAAAAGAGGTTAAATAAGCACACGAGATATATAAGACTTAATGACAGAAGTTTGTTGAACAATGTATTCGTAGACAAATAGGTTGATAGGTAGACTTGTGGATGTAAATATTTTTAGAGGGGGCGATAGATGTATCAGATCAATAGTTGTAAGAGGTAGATGGGATACAAGTAGAGTGTCATCAGTGAATAAGAGAGAAGTGAAAATATATAAATTAAGGAGGAAGTAGTTAGGGTGAGATATATACAACTGTTGGGAGAAAGATGGTCTAGTGAGATTATAAGTAATGAGGATTAGGTCAAAGAGGTATGGAGTAGATTTGAGAATGCAGTGTTAAAGTGTGCAGCAGAAGTTTGTGGATATATGAGGGTGAGTGCTGAGGGAAGTGGAGTGATTGGTGGAATAATGAGGTGAAGAGAGGAGAAATAAGAGGTGAATAAGAGGAGAAAAAGTTAGCATTCCAAACGTTTTTACAAAGAAAAAGTGATATAAGGAGGATGGAGTACATAGAAACTAAAAAAGAGATCAAAATGAGATCAATTGAAAGAGAGGTAGTTTTCTAAACAAATTTTGCTGAGAATATGAAACACTTTTGCAGCAAGGAGGAGGCTGGAGGCAGTGGAGATGTCGTGTCTGAGGGCAACGTGTGGTGTGAATATTATGCACAGAATTCGTAGTTAGGAGATTAGACATTGTGGGATTACTAAAAGTATTATA
>WNWK01009276.1:45000-77926 GCA_009830355.1 Cherax destructor
TATTTGTTCAGGCTGTTCCATTATTTGTTCAGGCTGTTCCATTATTTGTTTAGGCTGTTCCATTATTTGTTCAGGCTGTTATATTATTTGTTCAAGCTTTTCCATTATTTGTTCAGGCTGTTTCATTATTTGCTTAGGCTTTTCCATTATTTGTTCAGGTTGTTCCATTATCTGTTCAAGTTGTTCCATTATTTGTTCAGGCTGTTCCATTATTTGTTCAGGCTGTTCCATTATTTGTTCAGGCTGTTCCATTATTTGTTCAAGCTGTTCCATTATTTGTTCAGGCTGTTCCATTATTTGTTGAAACTGTTCCATTATTTGTTCAGGCTGTTTCATTATTTGTTCAAGCTGTTCCATTATTTGTTCAGGCTGTTCCATTATTTGTTGAAACTGTTCCATTATTTGTTCAAGCTGTTCCATTATTTGTTCAGGCTGTTCCATTATTTGTTCAGGCTGTTCCATTATTTGTTGAAACTGTTCCGTTATTTGAAGTTATGGTGAAAATAAAAAAAAGACAAGGATGATGATGATGTTGATGATGATGATGATAATGGTGATGGTGATGATGATGACGGTGGTGATGATGATAGTGATGATGAAGGTGATGATGATGGTGGCGATGATGATGGTGATGAAGGTGATGATGATGGTGGTGATGATGATGGTGAAGATAATGATGATGGTGATGATAATGATGATTATGGTGATGATGGTGATGATGATGATGATGACGATGATGATGATGATAGTGATGATGAGGATACTGTTCAGGATGAAGATAATGATGATGCTGACAGTGATTATGATGAAGAATATGATAAAAATGCCCAAAAGATAAGGACTGTAATAATGCACAATTATAGGCTCAGTAATAATAATAATAATAATCACAGCAATAATAATAATAATAATAATAATAATAATAATAATAATAATAAACGCAATAATAATAATAATAATAACAACAACAATAATAATAATAATAATAATAATAATAATAATAACAATAATAATAATAACAATGGCAATAATAATAATAATAATAATAATAATAATAATAATAATAATAATAATAATAATAATAATAAATATAATAATAATAATAATAATAATAATAATAATAATAATAACATTAATTAATAATAATAATAATAATTATTATTATTATTATTATTATTAATAGGGGTAAAGGAGGTAAAGGTGGTTTTGTGCGCGAGGGGCTTTGACTTCCAGCAAGCATGCATGAGCGTATTTGATAGGAGTGAATGGAGACAAATGGTTTTTTAATACTTGACGGGCTGTTGGAGTGTGAGCAAAGTAACATTTATGAATTGATTCAGGGAAACCGACAGGCCGGACTTGAATCCTGGAGATGGGAAGTACAGTGTCTGCACTCTGAATGAGGGATGTTAAATGTTGCAGTTTTATAACTGTAGTGTCAGCACGCCTCTGGCAAGACAGTGATGGAGTGAATGATGATGAAAGTTTTTCTTTTTCGGGCCACCCTACCTTGGTGGGAAACGGCCTATGTGTTAATAAAAAAAAAAAAAAAAAAAAAAAAAATAATAATAATAATAATAATAATAATAATAATAATAATAATAATAATAATAATAATGCTTGAATAAGGAATAGCGCAGTTCAGCGATAAGATACTAAGGTGGCAAAAATATATAAAAACATATGTGTGTATGTGCATGTGTATGTGTGTACGTATGCGTGTGTGTATGCGTGCATGTAAGTATGTGCAGATTTTAGGCTGTTATAAAGGTAAGTTTGAGAAACCTCATCAATAGGGCGTTCAGGACCCTGTACACGGCATATCAGGCCCATCTTCGAGTACGCAGTGCCAGTATAGATCCAACCTCTGATAAAGCAGGTAAAGAAGCCTAAAAAATGTTCAAAGATCTGTTACGAGACTAGTCCCAGAGCTGAGGGGAATGAGCGAAGAAGATAGACTAGAGGACTTCTGACGACGCTAGAGGAGAGAAGAGCCAGAGATAACATGATAATAATAATAATAATAATAATAATAATAATAATAATAATAATAATAATAATAATAATAATAATAATCTTTATTTCTACAAATACATGTACAGTGGAACCTCTGGTCACGACCATAATTCGTTCCAAAGCTCTGGTCGTGTCCCGATTTAGTCGTGACCCGAACCTAATTTTCCCATTGGATTGTATGTAAACACGATTAATCCGTTCCAGTCCCCTACGAACTGTATGTGAATATTGCTTTTTTTAAGATTTTTAAGCACAAAAATAGATAATTATACCATAGAATGCACAGTGTAATAGTAAACTAAATGTAAAAACCTTGAATAACTCTGAGAAAACCTTGAACAACAAAGAAAACTAGCATTGCAAGAGTCCATTCTAGACCCCAATTAACCGTTCGCTGTAAACAGTTTTTTTTTTTTTAAGAGTTTTAAGCACAGAAAAAATAATCAAAGTTTGAAAAATCCTTAATTGTACAAAACAATGCCCAGTTTAATAGAGAAAAAACTTAAATAACAGAGAAAAAAGCATACCGTGAACAACCAAGAAAACTGACCTTGAATGAGTCGACTTGTGGCTTGAAGGAAGTGAGGATTAAGATAAGTGGGGAGAAGGTTACTGTATTGAGGGAGAGTCCTGGGGTGAAGGAAGTGAGGATGAAGATAAGTTTGGAGGAGGTTACTGTATTGAGGGAGAGTCCTGGGGTGAAGGAAGTGAGGATTAAGATAAGTTTGGAGGAGGTTACTGTATTGAGGGAGAGTCCTGGGGTGAAGGAAGTGAGGATGAAGATAAGTTTGGAGGAGGTTACTGTATTGAGGGAGAGTCCTGGGGTGAAGGAAGTGAGGATGAAGATAAGTTTGGAGGAGGTTACTGTATTGAGGGAGAGTCCTGGGGTGAAGGAAGTGAGGAGGAAGATAAGTGGGGAGGAGGTTACTGTATTGAGGGAGAGTCCTGGGGTGAAGGAAGTGAGGAGGAAGATAAGTTTGGAGGAGGTTACTGTATTGAGGGAGAGTCCTGGGGTGAAGGAAGTGAGGATGAAGATAAGTTTGGAGGAGGTTACTGTATTGAGGGAGAGTCCTGGGGTGAAGGAAGTGAGGAGGAAGATAAGTGTGGAGGAGGTTACTGTATTGAGGGAGAGTCCTGGGGTGAAGGAAGTGAGGAGGAAGATAAGTGGGGAGGAGGTTACTGTATTGAGGGAGAGTCCTGGGGTGAAGGAAGTGAGGATGAAGATAAGTTTGGAGGAGGTTACTGTATTGAGGGAGAGTCCTGGGGTGAAGGAAGTGAGGATGAAGATAAGTTTGGAGGAGGTTACTGTATTGAGGGAGAGTCCTGGGGTGAAGGAAGTGAGGAGGAAGATAAGTGAGGAGGAGGTTACTGTATTGAGGGAGAGTCCTGGGGTGAAGGAAGTGAGGATGAAGATAAGTGGGGAGGAGGTTACTGTATTGAGGGAGAGTCCTGGGGTGAAGGAAGTGAGGATGAAGATAAGTGGGGAGGAGGTTACTGTATTGAGGGAGAGTCCTGGGGTGAAGAAAGTGAGGAGGAAGATAAGTGGGGAGGAGGTTACTGTATTGAGGGAGAGTCCTGGGGTGAAGAAAGTGAGGAGGAAGATAAGTGGGGAGGAGGTTACTGTATTGAGGGAGAGTCCTGGGGTGAAGAAAGTGAGGAGGAAGATAAGTGGGGAGGAGGTTACTGTATTAAGGGAGAGTCCTGGGGTGAAGGAAGTGAGGAGGAGGTTACTGTATTGAGGGAGAGTCCTGGGGTGAAGGAAGTGAGGAGGAAGATAAGTGGGGAGGAGGTTATTTTATTGAGGGAGAGTCCTGGGGTGAAGAAAGTGAGGAGGAAGATAAGTGGGGAGGAGGTTACTGTATTGAGGGAGAGTCCTGGGGTGAAGGAAGTGAGGAGGAAGATAAGTGGGGAGGAGGTTACTGTATTGAGGGAGAGTCCTGGGGTGAAGGAAGTGAGGAGGAAGATAAGTGGGGAGGAGGTTACTGTATTGAGGGAGAGTCCTGGGGTGAAGGAAGTGAGGAGGAAGATAAGTGGGGAGGAGGTTACTGTATTGAGGGAGAGTCCTGGGGTGAAGGAAGTGAGGAGGAAGATAAGTGGGGAGGAGGTTACTGTATTGAGGGAGAGTCCTGGGGTGAAGGAAGTGAGGAGGAAGATAAGTGGGGAGGAGGTTACTGTATTGAGGGAGAGTCCTGGGGTGAAGGACGTGAGGAGGAAGATAAGTGGGGAGGAGGTTACTGTATTGAGAGTCCGCCTCGGCGATGGAGGGACGTTCTCTTTCACTTGTTTACTATCGTTCACTTGGTGCACTAAACTTCATAATAAACCGAGCGAATGTGACTTGTGTTTTCCTTCCCATCGAAACATTACGGAAATGAGAGACGAAGTTATCAAATGGCGCAGAATGTGAAAATTGGTGCGGCTGTGTTTGTTCAGCACCCGATTATGTGTTCGTGACCAGATGCAAAATATAGGCGAATTTTTTGGTCGTGAACCGATTTGTTCGTGTTCGGAAGCGTTTGTGACCAGAGGTTGCACTGTACATGGTATACAGTCCTAGCTGATATAGAAAGTCACTTGTTATGCAGTCGGGCAAATTAAGTAAATTTTGTCCCCAGGATGCGACCCACACCCACAAGTCGACTAACATCCAGGTACCTATTTGTCTGCTAGGTGAACAGGGACAGCAGGTGTTTTAAGGAAACACGTCCTAATGTTTCCACCCATACCGGGGATCGAACCACGGACCTCAGTGTGTGAGCTCAGTGCTCTAGCAATCGAGCTACGTACAAAATACTGAGAGAAATTGATAGGGTAGACACGGCGAGTCTGTTTGAGAGGTGGGTTTCAGGTACACGAGCTTACAGCTGGAAACTAGAAGCACAGAGGAGCCACAGAGTGGTCATAGACATAGACAGGGAAGCGGTAAAGACAGGATCCATAGATAGCTTCAAGAATGAATATGATAGAGCTAAAGAAGGAAGAAAAGAGTGAACCCAGTTGCGTCCAACGAAAAGGCGGGTTCAGGAGCTGAGACTAGACCCCCTGCAACCACAAATAGGTGAGTAAATATGTATATGTATACACTTGTACAGGTATACTTCGGTACACTCATACATGCAGGAGAATACACACACACACACACACACACACACACCATGCACCAAAAATATTCTTCACCCAATTCAAATGTTTATACTACGTGTACAAATTCGATGAGGCTATTGCCCCTTCCTTAATTTTCTTGAATTTATTCTTTTCGGACGACCCCCCACCCCCCTGACGATGAACAGTAACATTCTTTTAAACGGCGCTGCCAACGGTAATAGTAAATGGCTGTGTCCCGTTTAGCACTTATGCAACATGGCAGTGTCCCGTTTAGCACTTATGCAACATGGGTGGATTCTAAAGTGCTACTGAAAAAAATGAGAATGCAATAGATGGTTAACTAAATTCCTGGTTGGACCCTCCTCACTATTGGCGAGTGCCAGGGTGCGAGTGCCAGGGTGCGAGTGCCAGGGTGCGAGTGAGGCTGCTGCGAGGAACACTGCGAAATGATCACATTTAACACTGATGGAACATTGTAAAAATGTTCGCATTTAGTGAAATGTTTACATATCACTGATGAAACAATGTGAAATGTGAACACTGAACACTGGAAGACCTGGTACTGAGATCATTCCACCACGCACATTATTATTATAATCAAATAGAAGCGCTAAACCACAGGGTCCACCACGCACAGTATTCGACATCTTGACTACCTGGTATATTCTTTATCTTCATTAACTAGTATATTCGTTACCTTAATTGTCTGATATATTCGTTATCTTAATTGTATGGTATATTCGTTCCTTTAGTTTTCTGGTATATTCGTTACCTTAATTACATGGTATATTCGTTACTTAGTTACCTGATATATTCGTAACTCTGATTAGGTATCCCCCTAGAAGGAATACCTTTAAGTGACTGGGAAAAGGAAAGGTAAATAAATTTGATCAGAGGAAGGAGAGGGTAGCTCAAGCTTCCCGGATCAAGAGCCCTTCAACACCATCAAGTCAGCCACCCAAGAAGGGAAAACAGCGATGAGTGGAAGATTAAAAAATAGATGGTATGAATTTGGTTGGTTGGTTAATGGAGGTTTAAATCCTATCGGCTGCACGAGGGTCAGTAAAGTTGTGCTGTAAACTTGTCACTGCCAGAAACATTGTACCAATGGTTTTAATCATAACCATGACTTTTAACGGGGTGGACCGGTAAGCCAGCGGAAGGCTTCGGTCAGATGACCAAAAGCTCCAGCTGTGAGTCATCATATGACTAAGACCCGCGTCAGGAAACACTTGTCTTGTTTCCTGACAAACAATATAAATACCTATTACCAGACAAGAATAATTTAACCCCACAAAATAGGGATTAGACTCTCAGAGATTTACTCTTCTGTGGATATATATCCTATGACTAATTTAGGTTAGATTAGGTAAGGTTTATCAGGAAACAGGACAAGTATTTCCTAACGCGGGTGTTAGTCATACAATGACCCGCAACTGGAGCTTTTGGTCACCTGACCGAGACCTTCCGCTGGCTTACCAGTCGACTCCTTTAAAAATTAGTTATAATTATGTATAACCATTTTATCCATGTATGTAATGTATGTAATGTTATTATGTGATTATGCTAACATAATATCATGAATTTTTTTTTAATTTTCTGCTCTAATTCTATGTAGGAAAATTATGTTACATTTGTCTACTTAACTATAAACAGTTGTTGACGTTGTTATGTGAGTGTGTTATGATGTGAGGGGCAAGAAGTGTCTTTGAGAAGATAGGGAAAATGTTGACTGCTCTATACCAGGCTCCGGATATTGCTTCACTTGAGTCCCTTTACTGTACGTGATGGCTTGTCTCTGTCTCCCTCTCTCACTGTTTGTGTCTTGGAACTTATTTGTCTCTCTCTCTCTCTCTGTTTCTTTCCTTGTTCCTCTGACTCTAGTCCATTGTTTGCTTCTGTTTCTATGTCTTTCTCTCCCTCATTGTTTTATGATTCAATCTATTTCCATGATTGTTTCTTTATTTCTCTCTCTCTCTCTCTCTCTCTCTCTCCTCTCTCTCTCTCTCTCTCTCTCTCTCTCTCTCTCTCTCTCTCTCTCTTTGTCCCTGCTTATCTTCATTCTACTGAATTTTTGTCCTGCTTATTTCTTTGTTTTTTTATATATCTTTCATATTCTTCTTTTTTGTGGTTAATCTACATTCCTATGCCACTCTTTGCTTCTTCGTTCCTCCCCATTTTTATAAACAAGTGATTCTTTGCCTCTCTACATTTCCCGTTCTTCACCTCTGTCTCAATCCATCTGGGTATTTCCATTCTGTTTATAATTTGCCTACAAGTAACGCAATGTCAATCAGTTTCTTACACACACAAACACAAACACACACACACACACACACACACACACACAACCTAAATAACTAAAGTGCAATGCGGGCATGACATCAGAAACTGCTACCTCAGCCACAAACAATGGGACTGTAGGGAACGAAGGAGTAAAACTGTATGCAGAGGTCCTATCAGATCATTGTGGGGCCCGAGAAAAAAAAGAGGACCACATCAGGAACAATCGAGGGGACCGTAGAAAATGAAAGAATTAAGCTATACGTAGAGGCCCTAACCGGCCACAGCAGTGCCCAGGGAAAGTTGAGAAGGGAAAATGATGGACCCTGGCACCAGTGACGACATATAGTGAAGAGATTGAATAAAGGGAAGCTGCAATGGAGGCAACTAAATCGAATCAGGGGATACATAGGGATATGCAGTGGGAGAATGAATAGGTAAGATCAGTCTTTGTTTATGGGCTCCAGGAAGTTGAAGGGGAAACTTACGAAGTAAAAGGACAAGGGGAGAAAAATGCGATTGAAAGTATCATGAAAGCAATAGGAGATGACATGACCCACCTGGCAAATTTTCTGAAAATAGGGGGGTTTGCAAGAGGAAGAAACCGGACAGTCAAAGTGATTTTCAAGGCAGAATCTGCTCGAAACAGGATCCTGCAGGAGAAAGCAAGACTAAGGGACATGTTGGCGTTCCCTGAGGGTGTATCTCGACCGCAACAGAACACGAGAAGAAAGGCAGAAACTGAAATAGAGGGTACAAAGACGAAAAGAGGAAAGAGAGGTGAAGGATCTACAGGAGAACCCAGACTCAGGAGGAAGTTCAAATACAACCTCCCTCACAACCACCTACAGAAGCCCCCAACCTGGACAACCCCAATGCAACAAAACATTCTAACCCAAAACACATGCCATACCCAATGCCCCCACCCACCTCATTACAAACTCCACCTTCACAGCAACCACCAATAGTTCCTCATCAGGTCTTCCGCTTTTCCAATCCCAATGTACCCCTAGACCACAGTTTTGGAAAAGAAGTTGAAAGTTTGGTATACAAATGCAGACAGAATAACAAATACAAGTGAGGAGTGGCATGAAAGAATCAAAGGAGACATCCCAAGACATAATAGCACTCACAGAAACGAAACTTACGAAGATGATAACTTATGCAATTTTTCCACCCGGATATCAAATCCTCAGGAAAGATAGTAGGAGCAGAAAGGGAGGAGTTGCACTGCTCATTAAAAACCGGTGGGGATTTGAGGAAATGGAAGGAATGGATGGAATGTGCGAAAGGGACTACAGACTAGGAACAATCCAGTCTGAGGGCCATGAAGTGGTAATTTCAGTAATGTACAACCCACCACAGAACTGCAGGAGGCCAAGTGAAGAATACGATGAGAGCAACAGAGCAATGGTAGACACACTAGCCAAGGTGGCCAGAAGAGCTCGCATGGGGAGAGCAAAGTTACTAGTTATGGGTAATTTCAATGACAAGGAGATTGACTGGGAAAACCTGGAGTCCCATGGGGGTCCCGAAACATGGAGAGCCAAGCTGAAGGATGTGGTACTGAAAAACCTCATGCATCAACATGTTAGAGACACTACCAGAGAGAGAGTTGAGGATGATCCACCAAGACTGGACCTGGTATTCACCTTGAGTAGTTTGGACATCGAGGATATCACGTACAAAAGGCCCCTTGGAGCTAGTGATCATGTGGTTATGTGTTTTGATTACATAGTTGAGCTACAAGTGGAGAAGGTAGCAGGAATAGGACGGGAAAAAACAAACTACAAAAGTGGGGACTACACAGGCATGATGAACTTCATGCAAGACGTTCAGTGGGAGAGAGAATTATCAGGAAAACCAGCAAAAGAAATGATGGACCATGTGACAACAAATTGCAAGGAGGCAGAGGAGAAGTTTGTTTCCAAGGAAAACAGAAATAATGGGAAGACCAGAACGAGTCCTTGGTTCACCCAAAGGTGTAGGGAGGCAAAAACTAAGTGCACTAGAGAATGGAAAAAGTACAGAAGACAAAGGACCCAGGAAAATAAAGAGAACAGTCGGAGAGCCAGGAACGAATATGCACAGATAAGAAAGGAGGCTCAGCGACAATACGAAAATGACATAGCATCGAAAGTCAAGTCTGACCCGAAGCTGTTGTATAGACACATCAGGAGGAAATCAACAGTCAAGGACCAGGTAATCAGGCTGAGGAAGGAAGGTGGGGAGTTCACAAGAAAAGACCAAGAGGTATGTGAGGAGCTCAACATGAGATTTAAAGAAGTATTTACAGTGGAGACAAAGGACTCCAGGAATTCAGAATAGGGAGGTATAACAACAAGTGCTGGATGAAATACACACAACCGAGGAGGAGGTGAAGAAGCTGCTATGTGAACTCGATACCTCAAAGGCAGAGGGACCAGACAACATCTCTCCATGGGTCCTTAGAGAGGGAGCAGAGATGCTGTGTGTGACACAAACAAAAATCTTCAACACATCCATTGAAACTGGGCAACTACCTGAGGAATGGAAGATGGCAAATGTAGTACTAATTTTTAAGAAAGGAGACAGACACAAGGCATTAAACTACAGACCTGTGTCACTGACGTGTATAGTATGCAAAGTCATGGAGATCATGAGGAGGAAAGTGGTGGAGCACCTAGAAAGACACAAGCTTACATATTAACAACAACTAGCACGGTTTCAGGGAAAGAAAATCCTGTGTCACAAACCTACTGAGTTTTATGAAAAGGTAACAGAAGTAAGACACGAGAGAGAGGGGTGGATAGACTGCATTTTCTAGGACTGCAAGAAGGCCTTCGACACAGTTCCTCACAAGAGGTTAATGCAAAAGCTAGAGGATCAGACACGCATAACAGGAAAGGAACTGTAATGAATTAGAGAATATCTGACAGAGAGGCAACAACGAGTCATGAACAATGAAACCTGGACAGACTACAAGCCTCGTACAGCAACTGTCTCCTTGAATTTAACCCCGCAAAATGCAAAGTCATGAAGAACGGGGAAGGGCAAAGAAGACTGCAGACAGAGTAAAGAGTCTAGGTAGCCAAAGACTGCAAACCTCACTCAAGAAAAAAGATCTTGGGGTGAGTATAATACCGAGCACATCTCCTGAGGCACACATCAATCAGATAACTGCTGCAGCATAATGGCAAACCTAAGAATAGCATTCAGATACCTCAGTAAGAAATCGTTCAAGACTCTATACACCATAAACGTCAGGTACATATTGGAGAATGAAGCACCAGTTTGGAATCCACACCTATCTATCACGTCAAGAAATTAGAGAAAGTGCAAAGGCTTGCAACAAGGCTAGTCCCAGACGACACTGGAGGACAGGAGGGTCAGGAGAGACATGATAACGACATACAAAATACTGAGAGGTATTGACAAGGTGGACAAAGACAGCATGTTCCAGAGATGCGACACAGAAACAAGGGGTCACAATTGGAAGTTGAAGACTCAAAAGAGTCAAATAGATGTTAAGAAGTGTTTCTTCATTCACAGAGTTGTCAGGAAGCGGAATAGCCTAGAAAGTGACGTAGTGGAGGCAGGAACCATTCATAGTTTTAAGACGAGGTTTGATAAAGCTCATAGAGAAGGGAGAGAGAGGACCTAACAATCAGTGAAGAGGCGGGGTCAGGAGCTATAACTCGACCCCTGCAACCACAAACAGGTGAGTACACTCACACACACACACAAAGGCGAAAGGAGCGAGGAGGAGAGACAAGGACAGAATCAGTAGAGGACAACCAGAGCAGGGCGAAGCAACAAGAACAAGCACACACAGAACCATCCCAAACACCCAACAACCAAGCACACTATCCCAACACAAACTACAACCCACAATCACAGCCCACACCTAACACTCCACTATAGAATCCCACAGTACACCGCCAGGTCCCCCACCCTCACAGACCCCCCAAAACACAGTATTAGAGATGAAACTGAAGGTATGGTACACCAATGCTGATGGAATAACAAATAAGTGGGAGGAGTGGCACGAAAGATTCAAAGAGGCATCACCAGACATAATAGCTCTCACATAAACCAAGCTCACAGGTATGATAACAGATGCCATCTTTCCAATGGGATACCAGATCCTGAGGAAAGACAGAGGGAACAGAGGGGGTAGAGGAGTGGCACTGCTGATCAAAAACCGATGGGATTTTGATAAGCTGGAGAGAGGAGACAGAGGAGAAGCTGGGGATTACATAGTAGGAATGCTACAGTCTGGAGGTCCCAAGGTGGTAATTGCAGTGATGTATAACCCACCACAGAACAGCAGGAGGCCAAGGCAAGAGTATGATGAGAGTAACAGAGCGACGATTGACACACTGGCAGAAGTGGCCAGAAGGGCTCGTGCGAGCAGGACGAAGCTACTGATCATGGGTGACTTCAACCATAATTCATTGGGAGAACTTAGAGCCACATGGGGGCCAAGAAACGTGGAGGGCTAAGATGCTGGAGGTGGTCCTGGAAAATCTCATGTACCAACACGTAAGGGACACTACCAGAGAGAGAGGAGAGGACGAACCAGCGAGACTGGACCTAGTATTCACCCAGAGTAGTGCAGATATTGAGGACATCACACATGAAAGCCCCCTTGGGGCCAGTGATCATATGGTTCTAAGTTTCGAATACATAGTAGAGTTACAAGTGGAGGGGGAAGCAGAAAGGGCTGCACGAATGAAGCCAAACTACAATAAAGGTGACTATGTGGGCATGAAGAACTTCCTGCACGGAGTTCAGTGGGACAGAGAGATGGCAGGGAAGTCAGTAGACGAGATGATGGAATATATGACAACAATTTGCAAAGAAGCTGAGGAGAGGTTTATACCCAAGGGTAACAGGAGAAGCGAAAAAGATAGGATGAGCCCATGGTTCACCCAAAGGTGCAGGGAAGCCAAAACCAAGTGTGCAAAGGAATGGAAGAGGTACAGAAGGCAAAGGACCCAGGAGAATAAGGAGAGCAGTCGTAGAGCCGGAAATGAATATGCACAGATCAGAAGGGAGGCCCAAAGACAGTACGAGAATGACATAGCAGCGAAAGCCAAATCTGACCCAAAGCTGCTGTCCAGCCACATCAGGAGGAGAACGACAGTCAAGGACCAGGTGATCAGGCTGAGGAAGGAAGGAGGGGAGGTCACAAGAAATGACCGGGAAGTGTGTGAGGAGCTCAACATGAGATTCAAAGAGGTGATAAATTAGACACATATGCAACACCTGGGTATCTTTATTGTGGAAACGTTTCGCCACACAGTGGCTTCATCAGTCCAATACAAAGTGATGGAGCCACTGGGTGGCGAAACGTTTCCACAATAAAGATACCCAAGTGTTGCAAATGTGTCAAATTTATCAACTTGTCGGTTTTCTGAACCATTCGTCTACATTCAAAGAGGTGTTCACAGAGGAGATAGAAGGACCTCCAGAAAGGAGGAGAGGTAGGGTACACCATCAAGTGCTGGACACAATACACACAACTGAGGAGGAAGTGAAGAGGCTACTAAGCGAGCTAGATACCTCAAAGGCTATGGGGCCGGATAACATCTCTCCATGGGTCCTGAGAGAGGGAGCAGAGGCGCTATGTGTACCCTTAACAACGATCTTCAACACATCTATCGAAACAGGGCATCTACCTGAGGTATGGAAGACAGCAAATGTAGTTCCAATTTTTAAAAAAGGAGACAGGAACGTAGCACTAAACTACAGACCAGTGTCACTGACATGTATAGTATGCAAGGTCATGGAGAAGATAGTCAGGAGAAGAGTGGTTGAGCACCTAGAAAGGAATGAGTTTATCAACGAAGGCCAACACGGTTTCAGGGACGGGAAATCCTGTGTCACAAACCTACTGGAGTTCTATGACAGGGTGACAGCAATAAGACAAGAGAGAGAGGGGTGGGTAGATTGCATATTCTTGGATTGTAAGAAGGCGTTTGACACAGTTCCACACAAGAGATTAG
The DNA here is from genome assembly GCA_009830355.1 of Cherax destructor. Taxonomy (NCBI): domain Eukaryota; kingdom Metazoa; phylum Arthropoda; class Malacostraca; order Decapoda; family Parastacidae; genus Cherax; species Cherax destructor. Next base: position 58,395 of record WNWK01009276.1, read on the forward strand.
TGCAGAAGCTGGAGGACTAGGCAGGGGTAACAGGGAAGGCACTACAATGGATCAGGGAATAACTGTCAGGAAGACAGCAGCGAGTCATGGTACGTGGCGAGGTGTCAGAGTGGGCGCCGGTGACGAGCGGGGTTCCACAGGGGTCAGTCCTGGGACCAGTGCTGCTTCTGGTATTTGTGAACGACATGAAATGAAGGAATAGACTCCGAAGTGTCCCTGTTTGCAGATGACGTGAAGTTGATGAGAAGAAATTCAATCGGACGAGGACCAGGCAGAACTACAAAGGGATCTGGACAGGCTGCAAGCCTGGTCCAGCAATTGGCTCCTGGAGTTCAACCCCACCAAGTGCAAAGTCATGAAGATTGGGGAAGGGCAAAGAAGACCGCAGACGGAGTACAGTCTAGGGGGCCAGAGACTGCAAACCTCAATCAAGGAAAAAGATCTTGGGGTGAGTATAACACCAGGAACATCTCCTTAGGCGCACATCAACCAAATAACTGCTGCAGCATATGGGCGCCTAGCAAACCTAAGAACAGCATTCCGACATCTTAATAAAGAATCGTTCAGGACCCTGTATACTGTGTACGTTAGGCCCATACTGGAGTATGCTGCACCAGTTTGGAACCCACACCTAGCCAAGCGCGTGAAAAAGCTCGAGAAAGTGCAAAGGTTTGCAACAAGACTAGTCCCGGAGCTAAGGGGTATGTCCTACGAGGAGAGGTTAAGGGAAGTCGACCTGACGACACTGGAGGACAGGAGAGATAGGGGGGACATGATAACAACATATAAGATACTGAGAGGAATTGACAAAGTGGACAGAGACAGAATGTTCCAGAGATGGGACACAGTAACAACGGGACACAGTTGGAAGTTGAAGACTCAGATGAATCCCAAAGATGTTAGGAAGTATTTCTTCAGTCACAGAGTGGTCGGGAAGTGGAATAGTTTAGGAAGCGATGTAGTGGGGGCAGGCTCCATACATAGCTTTAAGCAAAGGTATGATAAAGCTCATGGCGCAGGGAGTGACTCGGTAGCGGCCAGTGAAGAGGCGGGGCCAGGAGCTGTGAATCGACCCCTGCAACCACAACTAGGTGAGTACATACTGCTAAGCGAGCTAGATACCTCAAAAGTGATTGGGCCGGATAACATCTCTCCATGGGTCCTGAGAGAGGGAGCAGAGGCACTATGTGTACCACTAACAACAATCTTCAACACGAAACAGGGCGACTACCTGAGGTATGGAAGACAGCAAATCTAGTCCCAATTTTTAAAAAAGGAGACAGACACGAAGCATTAAACTACAGACCAATGTCACTGACATGTATAGTATGCAAGGTAATAGAGAAGATTATCAGAAGAGTGGTGGAGCACCTAGAAAGGTATAATCTTATTAACAACAGCCAGCACGGTTTCTGGGACGAGAAATCCTGTGTCACAAACCTTCTCGAGTTGTATGACAGGGTGACAGCAGTAAGACAAGAGAGAGAAGGGGTGGGTAGATTGCGTTTTCCTGGACTGTAAGAGGTTTTTGACACAGTTTCACACAAGAGATTAGTGCATAAGCTGGAGAACCAGGCACGTATAACAGGGAAGGCGTTCCAATGGATCAGGGAATAACTGTCGGGAAGACATCAGCGAGTCATGGTACATGACGAGGTGTCAGAGTGGGCGCTTGTGACGAGCGGGGTGCCACAGGGGTCAGTCCTAGGACCGGTGCTGTTTCTAGTATATGTGAACGACTTGACGGAAGGAATAGACTCAGAAGTGTCCCTGTTTTCAAATGATGTGAAGTTGATGAGAATAATTCAATTGGACGAGGACCAGGCAGAACTACAAACTGATCTGGATAGGCTGCAGGCCTGGTCCAGCAACTGGCTCCTGGAGTTAAAACCCACCAGGTGAAAAGTCATGAAGATTGGGGAAGGGCAAAGAAGACCACAGATGGAGTACAGTCTAGAGGGCCTGAGACTACAAACATCACTCAAGGAAAAGGATCTTGGGGTGAGTATAATACCGGGCACATCTCATGAGGCTCACATTGACCAAATAACAGCTGCGGCATACGGGCGCCTAGCAAACCTAAGAATAGCATTCCGACATCTTAATAAAGAATTGTTCAGAACCTTGTGCACTGTGTATGTCAGGCCTTTATTGAAGTATGCAGCACCAGTTTGGAACCCACACCTAGCCAAGCAAGTAAAGAAACTAAAGAAAGTGCAGAGGTTTCCAACAAGACTAATCCCGGAGCTAAGGAGCATCTCCTACGAGGAGACGTTAAGAGAAATCGGCCTGACGACACTGGAGTACAGGAGAGATAGGGGGTATATGATAACGATATATAAAATACTGAGAGGAACTGACGAGGTGGACAGAGACAGGATGTTCCAGTAATAGAACACAGCAACAAGGGGTCATAATTGGATATTGAAGACTCAGATGAATCACAGGGATGTTAGGAAGTATTTCTTCAGTCACAGAGTTGTCATGAAGTGGAATAGTCTGGGAAGTGTTGTAGTGGAGGCAGGATCCATACATAGCTTTAAGAAGAGGTATGATAAAGTTCATGGAGCAGGAATAGTGACCTATTAGCTGCCAGTGAAGAGGAGGGGCCAGGAGCTGTGAATCGACCTCTGCAACCACAAGTAGGTAAGTACACACACACACACAACACAATATATATATATATATATATATATATATATATATATATATATATATATATATATATATATATATATATATATATATATCATTATTCCTATCCACTCTATCATATGCCTTTTCTAAATCCATAAATGCAATGAAAACTTCCTACCTTATCTATATACTGTTCACATATATGCTTCAATGTAAACACTTGATCTACACATCTCTACCCACTCTAAGCTCCTTGCTCATCTGAATCCTACTCTGTCTTGAAAGAATTAGAAGTAAGACAGAGAGTAGGATTGCAGATGAGCAAGGAGGCTTTAGAGTGGTAGGGATGTGTAGATCAAGTGTTTACATTGAAGCATATATGTGAACAGTATTTAGATAAAGGTAGGAAGTTTCATTGCATTATGGATTTAAAAGGCATATGATAGAGTGATAGGGGAGCAATGTGGCAAATGTTGCAAGTGTATGGAATAGGTAGTAAGTTACTGAATGCTGTAAAGAGTTTTTATGAGGATAGTGAGGCTCAGACAGGGATGTGTAATGTCACCGTGGTTGTTTAATATATTTATAGATGGGGTTATAAAAGAAGTAAATGCTAGGGTATTGGGGAGAGGAGTGGCCACTAGAAGTCGCGCTCTCCGCCTTCCTTTTAGCATTATTACAGCTGTGTTTTGTCCCAGCTATCTTCTGTATGGCACCAAAGAGTGCCAGGAATGTGCTTACTCTAGAAAAAAAAGAGGGAAATATTGTCGCGCATGGATGCAGGTTGATCCAAGGCTGGGGAAAAAACTACAGAAGTCGACGTGCAGGACTGGCTGGAGTGTGACGAAGACGACCCTGGTGTGCAATCTCTGACGGATGCAGAGATTGCAGAATCAGTGTTGCACCCGGAACATTCCGAAAGTGACGACGACGACGACCCAACGCCTCCAAGACCAACAACTTCAGCAGCAAGGGCAGGTGTTGAAACACTTTTGGAGTATCTGGAGCATCCACTGTCCACAGCCTATTTGAAAAGTTATGGTCCTGTGGTCCGTGAAAACTGCGAGGCTGTTATTCGAGCCCAGAGTGTCTGGTCCCACCGCCAGACAACATTGGACTCGTTTTTTTAAACCTACAACGCCGTCGCCGATGCTGATATAACGGGGTACGGATGGCGATATGACGCCGATATGACGGAAACTCCGTGTTTCCGAACCGGTCTCCCCCCATATAGTTCGCATATGAGAGGTATCACTGAATATAGAACTACCACTGTGAAAATTCCAAGCGCTTTCGTGATATCTCACATTATCAAGGAGCTATAAAAATAAAAGACGAGACTACACCTCACAGCCATCTCACTACACCTGATTTTTTATGATGATGTAGATAGGTAGTCATTGATCCGTGAAACGCAGCTAATATTCTGCCCATTTTTTTTTAATTTGTCTAATGTATTTTAAATTCTTCCCAAATTTTATTAATTATAAATGAATCCAGTTAGTATAACCCAAAAGCAATATTCATATTATTTTCAAAACTTTGTATGAGACTTGATTCTATTATATATATATATATATATATATATATATATATATATATATATATATATATATATGTATATATATATATATATATATATATATATATATATATATATATATATATATATATATATATATATATATATATATATATATATATAATATACTCGCCTTGTATATACTGTTTCGGTGGTTTTATCTCATACATAGAAGATGAAGATGAACTAGAAGAAGAGCAGATAAGATGCTGTGATAAGAAACATTCCCTGTGGGTTATAATTTTTTTACAACGTAATATTCCTGTACCTTAATCAGATGAACTTTTGCCTAAAAGCAAAGAAATGACCTTTCATTTCAATATCGTGTTGGTATTGTACACCGATACTGCTGATGAAATTAAGACACATGTGCAACATCTGGGTATCTTTATTGTAGACGTTTCGCCATCCAGTGGCTTTATCAATACAAATTCTAGGACACAATTTGAAGACAGTAGAACTATATACAAAAGATGAGGTAATCAGTCCCTCGGCCTTGGAGTTAGTGTGAAGAGCACCGTAGTGACTGTGCCCTCGTCTGCTACCCGTCCCATTCCACCTGACGTTAGTATATAAGCGCCAGCCTCCTTGTCTCTGCTCCAGAACATTCACGACTACGGTGCTGAGGGACTGAGTGCCTCATCTTTTCTATAAAGTTCTACTGTCTTCAAATTATGTCCTGGAATCTGTATTGATAAAGCCTGGAGGGCGAAACGTCTACAATAAAGATTCCCAGATGTTGGACATGTCTCAATTTCCATCACCAGTAACGGTGTACAATACCAACACGTTGATGAATAAGATGCAAGTACAACACCTGGGTATCTTATATTCGTCAAGATTCATCAATTCTTAGGTGGTGAATACTATCTGGGATAAAGAACTGATTACCTCGTCTTCTACTGTCTCCAGTTTCAACACCTTCAAATAACCTCTGTATTTAATTTATAAAGCCGATAGATGGCAAAGCGTCTTCAGAATAAATACACATAGGTGTTGCACATGTGTCTTATTCACCTAGGTGAGCATCACCATCATGTGTTTGAAGACTTGCGAAGACTTATCTAAACTATTCGTTTAGCTTCAGAATAAAACTCGAGTCTCTTCATTTGTTTTCCAAAAGTTCCATTATTGAGCTCCGAATCACCTTTTTACCCTCTTCAAGTGAGCAGATCAATGTTAAACAGAATAAATCAGTGTCTGTGCTCAGGCCAACAGGCCTGCTGCAGTGTTCCTGCTTTCTTATGTTCTGTTTCTAGAAAGTCATAACGAACGAGAGTAAACTGTTTAAGCACTTGGCATGGTTGCGGTCAGGCACCCCTGAGATTACCACACCAGCTATCTTAGCTCCTGGACTCTCGAAATCATAACACGATTACAAGCAAATCACGGAACGGGTGAGGCTTGAACCCATGGTGAGTTCTAAAACTCACAGGCCAGTGTTTTAACTACTCGGCCAGCTGACTAAAGCACTGGCCTGTTAGTTCAAGGACTAACCGGCCATGGGTTCGATCCCCCACCCGTTCAGTGATTTCTTTTAGCTACTGGACCATGAACCCCACAACGAAATCGCGTAATAGCCTTCCCGTTTCTCTGGGGTTCCAGCCGCACCAACTCCTTGAGTTGTGCATTCAAATATTCACAATTTCTCAGTATTTAAAATAAACAGGATCATCATACTGCCACCACTGTATTCGACTGAAGAAGCCGGCAGAGCAGGTGAAACCTGTCGACAACAAAAATACATAATTCTTGCACTAGTGACTTACTCATCCAGTGAACATTCCCACTGTGATTAATGGCTCACAAACTCCACAGGTCAACACTTATATCTGGGTTTGTATGGGTAGGTTCCAGGATCCCAACACTCAACTTGCGATGAATTATCAGGAAGAAGAAGAAGAAAACAAGAAGAAGAAGATCAAGATCAAGGCAAACAAATTGCAGAGCACTAACAGAAGCTGCAACATACGGACGCCACAGAAGAGCAACATTCATCCATCAACATACGGACGCCACAGAAGAGCAACATTCATCCATCAACATTAAAACACTTTCCTCATCCCATTATAAACTTTTAATTCACTTTGTTTTAAGGACTCAAAAGTTGAAGTAAATAAATTCGAAGCGGCTTGAAAGAAAGAGGAGGGGAGGGGAGGGAGGGGAGGGGAGGGAGGGAGGGAGGGAGGGAGGGAGGGAGGGGCGGAGGGACACACACAAATATGTCAACACTGCAGGAGTTGACTTTAATGGCCGCCAGAGGTCCGAAAAGGAGTATTGTCACGATCGTTCTCTCTTCTCAAATATTTTTTGATGGCAGTTTCCCCAATCCTCTCGTGTTTTTTTTTTTACATTTTCTCGTTTTTTTTTCTTTTGTGAGTTTTGCTTTCCGTTGGGTCTGTTTTCATGTCTTCGTGTTTGACCTTGTTGTTATTCTGTTTTCTCTCCCTTGCTTGCCTTTGTTTGGGGAGTTCCTTTCTTTTATGTCTCTGTTCATTCATCTCTTTTATATATGTCTCCATATCTTCTGGGTTTTTTTCTTTTACACTGGTTTTTACAAGGTTAGGTTAAGGATTCCCAACTTTATTCACAAGCTAATAGCTGTCTGTCTGTCTCTCTCTACTTTGTCTCTCTCTCTCTACTATGTCTCTCTCTCTCTGTCTCTCTCTCTCTCTCTCTCTTTCTCCAATTCTTGGATATATTCAGCCACAGATCAAAGTATTTTTACAGGTTTAAAAGAAACTATTTTTTGAGTTTTCCACCTGGCTGGGACACGAGGTATATTTCACTAAACTATCGAAACCAGTCACAGGTATGTTACAGGTATGTCACAGGTATATTAGAGGTATTTCACAAGTATGTCAAGGTATATCAGAGTTATGTCACAGGTATATCGCAGGTATTTTACAGGTATACCCCAAACATCTTACTGCTTGGTGACTTCAATCTTAGACATACAAAATGGAAGAATATAGCAAATAATGTTGTAGCAGAAATAATCCCTGGAGGCAGCTCATATGAAAAGTCACACACACATGAGCTGCTGAATTTCTGCAACAAACACACCCTAAGTCAGCAGATAGTGGAGCCAACGAGACTAGAGAACACACTTGACCTTATCTTCACAAATAATGATGACCTGGTAAGAAACATAACAATATCAAAAACAACAAATTCTGATCACAATCTAATTGAAGTCCAGACGTACATGCACAGGAGTCCTGATCAGCAAAACCCATATAGCTATGAGGGTACCTTTACCAACCTCAACTTCAACAACAAGAACATCAACTGGGATCTGGTAAACTATGCCCTAAATGAAACATGTTGGGAAGATATTTTGAATTATATGGACCCTAACCAGTGCCTTGAAAAGATAAACCTCCTGGTAGCTGAAGTTTGCTCAAGGCATATTCCTCTACGAAAAAAGAAGAGAAGTAAACAGGAGAGAGAGAGACGCTCCCTATACAGGAGAAGACGAAGAATCACTGAGCTCCTCAAGAATGCCGGACTATCTGAGTCACGGAAGGAAGCACTAACCAGGGAAGACAAGAGATGCTAATCCACTGATGATCCTTTTTAAATCACTTGTTCTCTCTAGGATAGAATACTGCTGTACATTAACATCCCCATTCAAGGCAGGTGAAATTGCAGATCTAAAGAATGTACAGAGAACCTTTACTGCATGTATAAGTTCCATCAAACACCTTAACTACTGGGAACGCCTGGAAGCACTAAACCTATATTCACTGGAGCGCAAGCGAGAGAGATATATCATAATCTACACCTGGAAGATTCTGGAGGGACTGGTCCCTAATATGCACACAGAAATCACTCCATACGAAAGCAAAAGACTTGGCAGACGGTGCAGCGTACCCCAGTGAAAATTAGGGGCGCCACTGGTACACTAAGAGAAAACACAATAAGTATCCGGGGCCCAAGACTGTTCAACAGCCTCTCACCAACCATAAGGGGCATTACCAACAGACCTCTGGTTGTCTTCAAGAGGGAGCTGGACAAATCAGCCGGGCTGTGGTTTGTACGTTGGACTACGTGCAGCCAGCAGTAACAGCCTCGTTGATCAGGCCCTGATCAACCGGAAGGCCTGGTCATAGACCGGGCCGCGGTGACGTCGATCCCCGGAATGCCCTCCAGGTAGCCTCCAGGTAGGTAGGTAAGTATGCCAGTTATATCACAGGTATATTACAAGTATGTCAGGTATATCACAATATTACAGGTATACCACAAGTATGTCAGGTATATCACAGGTATACTACAGGTATATCACAGGTACATCACAGGTACGTCACAGGTACATCACAGGTACATCGCAGGTACATCTGATAAACATCACAGGTACATCACAGGTACACAGATACATCCCAGGTACATTACAGACACACAACAGAAACATCACAGGTACTGTAGACAGCCTATGATGTCTGGCAGCCGAGCGAAATGTAGACTGTAGGCCTACATGCCTTGTTCCCATAGTTTCCACCAGAGGGCAAGCCGGTGGGCATGCCAGCCTGCCCACGCCTGCCTCTCTCACTCAGGCAGCCGACTCCACTCAGTAAACAAGGCCTACTCCTCTCTCCCTCGCTGGGCATGGCCCCTCGGGGCCTGGGCACTAACACACTGCCTGTGTACCCACGATCTAGCAAATAAAGTAAGAAGCCTCCGAAGCCTTTATCATTCACCTCCGCCTGCAACAACGATGCTAATCAATCTTAGGAAACAGTACATCACATGTACATCACACAAACATCACAGGTACATCACAGGTACATCACAGGTACATCACAAGTACATCACAGGTACATCCCAGGTACATCATAGAAACACCACAGATAAATCACAGGCACATCATAGGTACATCACAGGTACATCCCAAATACATCCCAGGTACATGACAGGCGCATCCCAGGTACATCACAGAAACACCACAGAAACATCACAAGTACATCACAGGTACATCACAGAAACACCACAGAAACATCGCAGGTACATCACAGGTACATCCTAGGTACATCACAGAAACATCACAGGTACAAAACAGAAACATCACAAGTACATCACAGGTACATGACAGGCACATCACCTGGTAACCTTGAAGTAAGGTTAAGATTATGCAACTGATAACTTCGTGTGTGGGAGGGCAGGATGACTCTCTTACCTTGGATCAGGAGGCTTTTACCTGTATTAATAGGGGGGAGATCTTGGTGGTGATGTTGGCTATTCATTTGATGTTGCAAGTGAAGTCTAGTGTGTGCGTGTGTACTCACCTAATTGTACTCACCTAATTGTAGTTGCAGGGGTCGAGACTTAGCTCCTGGCCCCGCCTCTTCACTGACCGCTACTAGGTCCTCTCTCTCCCTGCTCCATGAGCTGTATCATACCGCGTCTTAAAGCTATGTATGGTTCCTGCCTCCACTACATCACTTGCTAGACTATTCCACTTCCTGACAACTCTATGACTGAAGAAATACTTCCTAACATCCCTTTGACTCGTCTGAGTCTTCAACTTCCAATTGTGAACCCTTGTTTCTGTGTCCCCTCTCTGGAACATCCTGTCTCTGTCCACTTATCTATTCCACGCAGTATTTTGTATGTCGTTATCATGTCTCCTCTAACCCTCCTGTCTTCCAGTGTCGTCAGGCCGATTTTCCTTAACCTTTCTTCGTAGGACATTCCCCTTAGCTCTGGGACTAACCTTGTTGCAAACCTTTGCAGTTTCTCTAATTTCTTGACGTGTTTGACCAGGTGTGGGTTCCAAACTGGTGCTGCATACTCCAGTATGGGCCTGATGTACACAGTGTACAGTGTCTTGAACGATTCCTTACTAATGTATCGGAACGCTATTCTCAGGTTTACCAGGCGCCCATATGCTGCACCAGTTATCTGGCTGATGTGTGCTTCCGGAGACGTGCTCGGTGTTATACTCACCCAAAGATCTTTCTCCTTGAGCGAGGTTTTCAGCCCTTGGCCACCTAGCCTATACGCTGTCTGCGGTCTTCTTTGCCCTTCTCCGATCTTCATGACTTTGCATTTAGCGGGGTTAAATTCGAGAAGCCAGTTGCTGGACCAGGTGTCCAGCCAGTCCAGGTCTCTTTGTAGTCCTGCCTGATCCTTATCTGATTTAATTCTCCTCATTAATTTCACATCATCTGCGAACAGGGACACTTCTGAGTCTATCCCTTCCATCATGTCATTCACATATACCAAAAATAGCACTGGTCCTAGGACTGACCCCTGTGGGACCCCGCTCGTCACAGGCGCCCACTGTCATACTTCATCACGTACCATGACTCGTTGTTGCCTTCCTGTCAGGTATTCTCTGATCCATTGCAGTGCCCTTCCTGTTATACGTGCCTGATCCTCTAGCTTCTGCTAGAGGATCAGCCTTTTTGCAGTCCAAGAAAATGCAGTCAACCCACCCTTCTCTCTCCTGTCTTACTTCTGTTACCTTGTCATAAAACTCCAGGAGGTTTGTGACACAGGATTTGCCTTCCCTGAATCCGTGCTGGTTGTCATTTATAATCTTGTTCCATTCCAGGTGCTCCACCATTCTCCTCCTGATAATTTTCTCCATGACTTTGCATACTATACATGTCAGTGACACTGGTCTATAGTTTAGTGCCTCGTTTCTATTTCCTTTCTTAAAGATGGGAACTACATTTGCTGTCTTCCATACCTCAGGCAGTTGCCCAGTTTCGAGTGATGTGTTGAAGATCGTGGTTAGTGGCACACGCAGCGTCTCTGTTCCCTCTCTATGGACCCATGGGGAGTGTGTGTGTACACAACACACAATCAATACCAAACTTTCCAAAGAATCTGCGTGTGTACTTACCTATATGTATTTATCTGTAGATGCTTGCAGGGGTCGAGTCTGAGCTCCTGGCTTTGCCTCTAAACTTGCCGCCTACCAGATTCGCTCTTCCCAGCGTCGTGGGTCCTGTCGTATCTTTTTCTAATACTGTGCATGAAGCTTGTCTTTACCACATCCTCGTCAATGTTAGTATACTTCCTGACCACTCTGAGGCTGACGAAGAACTTCCTAACATCCCTATTACTCGTCTGTGTCTTTAACTTCCAACTATGCTCCCTTGTGCCTATTTCTCAAACAGTCTATCCCTGTCTACTCTATCAATTCCCCTGAGTATTTTGTATATTGTTATCATGTCTCATCTTGTTCTTACTTTCTTTAAAATCGTTAGGTTCAGTTTAGTCTTTCCTTCCTCATAGCTCATACCCTTTAAGCCTGGGACAAATCTCATTATAAACCTTTCTACTTTCTCCAGTTTCTTAAAATTCTTTATAGGTGATGGTTGCCAGCTGGTGCTGCGTACTCAAAGATGGTCCATACTCATAGAGTAGTGGGGTTCTTAAGTGACTTTTCGTCGAGGAATCTCTTAGATTTGTCTTATGATCATTAGCTAAAGAGGCTATTCAGTTGATGCTGGGCATTGATGCTTTCTAATATATCTTTCTTTTAGAATGAGGCCTGCAGCCTCTTTTTCCTGAGTCCTGAGTCTGCATAACCTGGGTTGAATTCAAGTAGCCACTTACGTGACCAACCTTACAGTTTGTCCAGATCCCTTCCCCTCATCCGTTTTACGCCGCCAACCAACAGAGACACATCTGACTCAGAAATAGTATGGTGGTTGTCCTAATACCAGTCCTTGCGCAGCTCCGCTTGGTACTCCCGCCCATTATCATGTCTTCCCGGACAATCACTCTTCGTTCCCTTCCTTCTCTAAGTGTGTGTGTGTGTGTGTGTGTGTGTGTGTGTGTGTGTGTGTGTGTGTGTGTGTGTGTGTGTGTGTGTGTGTGTGTGTGTGTGTGTGTGTAATATTAAACAACCCCCGCCCCCTGCCCTACACACTTAAACACACCTACACAACACACGACATGCACTAAACTTCCCACAGAATCCATTAAGGGACGGAAGCTTGAAAGGGCATCATCGGTGATCCTGGGAGCTGCTGCACGAAGCTCGCACATGAATGAAGCTGATTGTGCTGACACCAGCTGTTAAGTCATGAGTTCTTTAACATGAACTTGTATATCATGTTTAGCCAGTAACCTGCTCTTGTATATCGTGTTTAACGAGTTACCTGCTCTTGTACGTCGTGTTCAACGAGTAACCTGCTCTTGTACATCGTGTTTAACGAGTAACCTGCTCTTGTACATCGTGTTCAACGAGTAACCTGCACTTGTACATCGTGTTCAACGAGTTATTTCCTCTTGTACATTGTGTTCAGCGAGTAACCTGTTCTTGTACATCGTGTTCAACGAGTAACCTGCTCTTGTACATCGTGTTCAACGAGTTACCTGCTCAGTGTGCTATAAATTCTGCTTACAATTCTTCTATAGGTGACACTCCACATTATGCACTATATGGTGTACATAGTTAAGAGCTTACCATATGAGTTGTTATATTCTGTTCCGAAACCAAATTACAATCCTTATGATTTCATAGCGACTCGTACCAACTTAGCTCAAGGTGTTTTTAAAAGAATCCGAGAAACACTTCAAAAATCAACAGCAGATTTTACAAGAATCACTAATACTCGAATATAGCCAAACAAAATTAAAGTTGGTTCAAGAGTTATGCTGACTAATTTTAATAAACATCCGCAATGCCTAAGCTCGATCAAACGTTTGTTGGTCCTTATCGAGTAGTCGAACATGTCAGTGGCAATAAGTATAAAGTTCGAGAAATCAGTACTGGTCAGAATAAAGAATCACATTTAGATCATGTAAAGTTAGTATGCGATGATGATGAGGTTCCTGATATCCAGACAAATGCAACAGACTGACAATCCTCCTGACTCACTACCCTCTACATCTAACAACCAGACAGACGAACAACCTGACTGTCGCTATTCCTTACGTACATGACAAGTAATGAGGAATCTTCAAGTTTCAGTTGCAAATACCATTTCAGGTCCTCAACCACGACATTTGTTAGCCGTTGCAACAGAATTTGATATCCCCCCCCTCCCCCAGAGATGCTGAGTACTCTACATATGTAAATCTCACCCTAACAGAGTTGGGGTTAAATGTAAATAATCCCTATAAAAAGATAATCTAGTCAAGAGAGTATTGCAACTGTGTGTCTGCTATGTAAACTTAATGACGTTCAATTTTTTTTAAGTGTTCACGTTCTCTCCGAATTCTGAGAATTAACAGTGAAAGATTTGTGTGCACTAAATCTGCTTATTCTTTTAAATACTTTCTCCTTTGTAAATATACTTCCTCAGAATATGAAAATCACATGAATACAGATCGATCAATCTTCTCTTTCTCTTTTTTGATCTCTCTTGTTAATCTGTACCACCACTGATTCTATAATTTACAATGATTTGTGATATATCATAATTTGTAATGCATTACAATCAATAATCATCCTTATGTATAGTTCTTTATGTTCAGCTGTTGTGTACATTGATATTGCATAGAATCAGCCCAGAGCCGTAATGCCTACAGTCAATAGTGTGTATAAGTTAGCTGTATGTCGGGATGCTATATGTTAGCGTCGCCGAGCTGTCAGTAGTGTTACTGTGTACTTGTGTAGTATACTTAGATAATCCCAGCTACCTTATAGATAGGCTCCCTTCCTAGCTGTCTATGCCTATGCTAATCTAAGCTTAGCGGGAACTGACCCCGAGGCCTCTGGCCTACTGCTCACACGTGATGGGTCTGGTGACGTCACGGCTAGCAAGGGAGTAAATCTATAAAGTAGCTGGGATTATCTAAGTATACTACACAGTACACAGTAACACTACTGACATTGTACATCGTGTTCAACGAGTAATCTGCTCTTGTTCATCGTGTTCAATGAGTAACCTGCTCTTACACATCGTGTTCAACGAGTTACCTAATGTTGTACATCGTGTTCAACGAGTTACCTGCTGTTGTACATCGTGTTCAACGAGTTACCTGCTGTTGTACATCGTGTTCAACGAGTAACCAGCTTTTGTACATCGTGTTCAACGAGTATCTTGCTCTTGTGGATCATGTTCAACGAGTAACCCGCTCTTGTACATTGTGTTCAACGAGCAACCTGCTCTTGCATATCGTGTTCAACGAGTAAGCAAGAGAGGATATCCGCTTCAATGACCTCTCCCCTCCTCCCATCACACCTCCATGATTCCTTCTAACCTGTGCTCCAGAACTATCAACGCCTGAGAGAACTCTGCACAGACCACGAAGCCAGCTGGCACACCACACGACAGATAGCCATCAAACTAGCTTCACTCCTGAACTTTCCTTAGTGGTAGTCCTTCATAAAAGATCATTCACTCCTCTAAGGATCAGCCTTTCGAATAGGTTCCAAAATATATGTGTATTGAAAATACAGTCGATTGACCAAATGGCCACTCTAGCCCAAGGCTGATACCATTGCAACGGGAGAGCGTCACCATTGACACCAGTGCAATGGGACAGCGTCACTGCTGGCACCAGTGCAATGGGAGAGCGTAACCGTTGGCACCAGTGCAACGGGAGAGCCTCTTTAAACTGGAGCCCAATAATCAGCAACTGGAAAATCCTGGAATCGTTAAGCAACGTCGAAGTGTCGAACTTCACGAAAATCAATGTTTGTTATCAAAAGATGTCTCTCAGCTCGCTGAGTAATGCTAGGTGTCTCTCAGCTCGCTGAGTAATGCTAGGTGTCTCTCAGCTCGCTGAGTAATGCTAGGTGTCTCTCAGCTCGCTGAGTAATGCTAGGTGTCTCTCAGCTCGCTGAGTAATGCTAGGTGTCTCTCAGCTCGCTGAGTAATGCTAGGTGTCTCTCATCTCGCTGAGTAATGCTAGGTGTCTCTCAGCTCGCTGAGTAATGCTAGGTGTCTCTCAGCTCGCTGAGTAATGCTAGGTGTCTCTCAGCTCGCTGAGTAATGCTAGGTGTCTCTCACCTCGCTGAGTAATGCTAGGTGTCTCTCACCTCGCTGAGTAATGCTAGGTGTCTCTCAGCTCGCTGAGTAATGCTAGGTGTCTCTCAGCTCGCGGAGTACTGCTAGGTGTCTGTCAGCACGCTGACTAATGCTAGGTATCTGTCTGCACGCTGAGTAGTACCTGGTGTGTCTCGGTAAGCTGAGTAATGCTAGGTATCTCTCAGCACACAGAGTAGTGCCTGGTGTCTCTCAGCACACATAGTGCCTGACTTCATTTATAATTGACTTCATATCCTTGACTTCATGTATCCTTGACTTCATATCCTTGACTTCATGTATCCTTGACTTCATATATCCTTAACTTCATATATCCTTATTGCGACCCCAGAATGGGCCACAATTTATATATAAATTTATGATGTACATGTATATTTCCTTTTCTTATAATTTTATATTGCTAATATTTTCGATATTTGCTAATATTTGCTAATATTTTTCGTTAATATCTTGCTTTATGTTATTATTTGACTTAGCTATTTTATTAGGTAGGATGTAACATGTAGACTAATGTGCTCATTGTTCGAGAGTGTTGAGTAACTGTCCTGGAGTTGGCAAACTACCTCGCTAACAAGCACTTCGCTTGTTATACTGCCGGCTTTCTGGAGTTGCTGGGCAGCAGTCACATGCCAGTCACGTGATCACACCTGAGTTGGAGACTGCCCCCCCCCCCCCTTCATCGCTCTCTCTTCCCTGCTGACTCTCCAGGAGACAACACTTCGCTCTTGTCTCTGCTGGTTTCCTCGTCATTTAGACTCTGTGTGGTAGAGTATGTGTTCGGTGGTGAGACGACACATACTTCTCTGGACTCTGTGTAACTCTGTTCATAGAGAATAGCCTAGACTTAGTGATTTTTGACGTTTTACTGGGTTGTGTGTCACCTTGACACTCTTGAGATAACTCAGGTCTCTAGCTATAGCTCCTGACCTAATTTGCTAAGGCATCTGTGCACCGCCACAGTCTGGGATTTTATGCTGAACCTAGATTCAGTAATAAGGGAGTTTTGTGACTATTATGGAGGATCTGCTGATTGTCCCCAGTTAGGGTCGTTATTCTATCTCCTTGTTCCTGACGTGTAACTCTGTTCATAGAGAATAGCCTAGACTTAGTGATTTTTGACGTTTTACTGGGTTGTGTGTCACCTTGACACTCTTGAGATAACTCAGGTCTCTAGCTATAGCTCCTGACCTAATTTGCTAAGGCATCTGTGCACCGCCACAGTCTGGGATTTTATGCTGAACCTAGATTCAGTAATAAGGGAGTTTTGTGACTATTATGGAGGATCTGCTGATTGTCCCCAGTTAGGGTCGTTATTCTATCTCCTTGTTCCTGACGCTGTGTTGCTGTTGCTTGCTATATTGCTGTTCGGCGATTTTGTCATATTACTGTTCAATCAAGCTGTTCTGATTGTCAGTTTGTTAGAGAAGTTAGCTTATGAGAAGACGTTCAGTCTGTCACTGGTTGAGTCGTGTCTTAACGAGTTACCTGGAGCACACACATACACACACATACTCTTATTTGTATATATGAATATTATTGTTAATTGCTGACATTGTACCAGATAGTACATAAGAGCCATTAAGATATATGTGCCTTCAGCACAATAATATTTTATATGAGAGAAGTGTAGGAGCTAACCTCCAAAGTAATATTTTCAGTATATTTTTATTTAATTTGATTTACTTTGCTACCCTAGATTTTCTAACTTTGATAATAAACATTTTAAATAAATTTCTTTGGTTAGTATCCTCTCAGTTGGGATCCATTGATGATATTGATAATATGTCGGATAACTGGACCAGGATACTGACTTTGTTGCAAAAGCCCAGTAACAGGCTGGATGCTAGAAGGGCTGTCCTTTCTAGTGTTCACTGGAGATGTCTATTACTAATAGATATCGCGTCATTTTGTAACAATCCTTGACTTCATGTATCCTTGACTTCATGTATCCTTGACTTCATATATGCTTGACTTAATTTATCCTTGACTTCATGTATCCTTGACTTCATGTATCCTTGACTTCATGTATCCTTGACTTCATGTATCCTTGACTTCATGTATCCTTGACTTCATGTATCCTTGACTTCATATATGCTTGACTTCATTTATCCTTGACTTCATGTATCCTTGACTTCATGTATCCTTGACTTCATGTATCCTTGACTTCATGTATCCTTGACTTCATGTATCCTTGACTTCATATATGCTTGACTTCATTTATCCTTGACTTCATGTATCCTTGACTTCATGTATCCTTGACTTCATGTATCCTTGACTTCATGTATCCTTGACTTCATGTATCCTTGACTTCATATACCCCTGACTTTATGTAACCCTGACTTCATGTAACCTTGACTTCATGTACTCCTGACTTTGTACCTCTGGTGTAATGTATAGAGAAGAACACTGGCGATCTTGCGCCACACTGACTGTGGCATGCGCCACACTGACTGTGGCATGCGCCACACTGACTGTGGCATGCTACAGTACGTCTCATTTTATTCGACGTGTCACACGTTCATATTTTTTTACACAGATTTTGCAAAGGTGTTTGACAAATGCGACAATGGAGTGATAGCGCACAAAATGAGATGAATGGGCATTACGGGGAAGGTAGGCAGATGGATTTCCGAGTTCCTAACACAGAACACAAAAAGTAGTAGTGAACTGGGCAAGATCCAGCATCAGCTAGGTCAAAAGCTCAGTGCCCCAAGGCACTGTCCTGGCACCTCTGCTGTTTTTCATCCTCATAGCATAGATAAAAACACCGGGCACAGTTTTGTATCGTCATTTGCAGATGACACTAAAATAAGCATGAAAGTCACTATGGTAGAGGACACTGAAAAATTACAGGAGGACATAAGCAGGGTCTTCCAGTGGGCAGTGGAGAACAACATGACGTTCAATGGTGATAAGTTTCAGCTGCTTAGGTATGGAAAGAATGAAGAACTCAAGAGGGTCACCAAATAGAACGAAAGGAACACGTAGAGCACTTGGGAACAATTATGTCTGCTGATCTTTCTTTTAAAGACCATAACAAGACAAAGATCACAACGGCCAGGAAGCTGACGGGGTGGGTATTGAGACCTTTCAAAACAAGGGAAATAATGCCGATGGTGACATTCTTCAAATCGCTAGTGCTCCCTCACTTAGAATACTGCTCAGTGCTGACGGCCTCGTTCAAAGCAGGAGAAATATCAGAGCTGGAACAAATACAGAGATCATTTACGGCTCACATTGAGCCAGTGAAACATCTAAATTATTGGGAACGCCTTCATGTCTTGAACATGTACTCATTGGAGCGAAGGAGAGAGAGATACATGATAATATATACCTGGAAAGTACTCGAGGTCCTAGTCCCAAATCTGCATACTGCCATAACAACATATTGGAGTGAGAGATATGGGAGGAAGTGTAAAATAAACCCAGTGAGGAGCAGGGGTACGGTGGTGACAATAAGGGAGCACTGTATCAACATCTGGGGTCCCAGACTATTCAACATCTTACCAGAAGATATCCGAAATACGGCTGGAACAAGTGTAGAAGCCTTCAAGAGGAAACTGGACAAGTATCTTCACCAGGTGCCAGATCAACCAGGCTGTGACGGATATGTGGGGCAGCGGGCCTCCAGCAGCAACAGCCTGGTTGACCAGGTAAGCACCAGACGAGCCTGGCCCATGGCCGGGCTTAGTGAGTAGAGAAACTCGAAACTCTTCAAAGGTATATAGGCATGCCAGCAGTTTAAGAGTATAGCATTCTGGCCCCACTGTTATGTTAAAACCACCTGGTTCAACCTAGCCAGTACAAAGAAGCCCGCCAAAGTTGTGAAGTGATGTCGGGGACTCGATGATAAACATTGGCAAACTTACTTCAAGTGTCGTCTCCCACAGTTCTCACTATATATTCTGCTTGCAAACTTGTTGTTGTGTACATAGTGTTTGTTCATTGTACATATACTTGCACACTATTTGCTGCTTTTTTGCTCATCCTTTACTTTGGTTATCGTGCTGAAGCAGCTACGAGCAGGTGTACAGGCCACTACACCTCTAGTCATAATACTGACGATCTTCAGACTCCAATATGGCAACACTGGAGATCCTTTGCCAGATGTTATTTGCTTGCTGGTGCCAGATGTTATTTGCTTGCTGGTGCCAGATGTTCGTTGCTTGCTGGTGCCAGATGTTATTTGCTTGCTGGTGCCGATGTTATAAAGTGCGACATCTTCTAAATGAGGATATCTCATATATCTAGCCCTTTTCTGGGTCAGTGGTCACGTGTGGTCATACCTGTCCTAAGCTGTCTGGGAATTAGCGTGGGGTGATACCGAGCACATGGCTCACTGCAGTGTTTTAGAATCT
>WNWK01009277.1:0-77919 GCA_009830355.1 Cherax destructor
CTCACGGGTATCTCATGGAGAGGCTCCCTGCCCCTCTCTGTGAGCATTGTCAGGTTCCAGTGTCTGTTGGACTGCCCACTCTATCAACGAGCACGCAGAATTTACCTCCAACGGCGTCTTCGCTCTGCGGCCCTTTCTTTACCTTCCCTTCTTGCTGATGGACCCTCCTTTACTCCTGACTCTCTCGTTGACTTTTTGACAGAAACTGACTTACTACACAAACTCTGAAGATTATACCTCTAGCACCTCCCTCAGTCCCTTCTACCTCGATCTCTTGCTACCCTCTATCCCTGCATTATCCACTGTCCTACCTGGAGTCTACCTGGAGAGAATTCCATGGGTCAATGCCCCCGCGGCCCGGTCTGTGACCAGGCCTCCTGTTGGACCAGAGCCTGATCAACCAGGCTGTTACTGCTGGCCGCACGCAGTCCAACGTACGAACCACAGCCTGGCTGGTCAGGTACCGACTTTAAGTTCCTGTCCAGTGCCTGCTTGAAGACAGCCAGGGGTTTGTTGGTAATCCCCTGATGTATGCTGGGAGGCAGTTGAACAATCTTGAGCCCTGACACTTATTGTGTTGTCCCTCAACGTGCTAGTGGCACCCTGCTCTTCATTGGGGGATGTTACATCGCCTGCCGAGTCCTTTGCTTTCGTAGGGAGTGATTTTTGTGTGCAAGTTTGGTACTAAGCCCTTGAGAATTTTCCATGTGTATATAATAATGTATCTCTCCGCCTGCGTTCTAGAGAGTACAGGTTTAGGAACTTCAAGCGTTCCCAGTAGTTGAGGTGGTTTATCGCACTTATGCGTGCGGTGAAGGTTCTCTGCACATTTTCAAGGTCAGCAATTTCACCCGCCTTGAAAGGTGCAGTTAGTGTGCAGCAATATTCCAGCCTAGATAGAACAAGCGATCTGTAAAGTGTCAACATGGGCTTGGCATCCCTGGTTTTGAAGGTTCTCATTATCCATCCTGTCATTTTTCGAGCAGATGCAATTGCTACTTTGTTATGGTCCTTGAAGGTGAGATCCTCTGACATGATCATTCCCAGGTCTTTGACATTAGTTTTTTGCTCTATTGTGTGGTTGGAATTAGTTTTGTACTCCGATGAGATTTTAATTTCTTCACGTTTTCCGTATCTCAGTAATTGAAATTTCTCATCATTGAACTTCATATTGTTTTCTGCAGCCCATTTAAAGATTTGGTTTATGTCTGCTTGGAGTCTTGCAGGGTCTTCAACGGTGGACACTGTCATACAGATTCGGGTGTCATCTGCAAAGGAAGACACAGCACTGTGGCTTATATCCCTGTCAATGTCTGATATGAGGATGAGGAATAGGATGGGAGCAAGTACTGTGCCTTGTGGTACAGAGCTTTTCACAGTAGCTGCCTCAGACTTTACTCTGTTGACTACTACTCTTTGTGTTCTACATGTTAGGAAATTATAGATCCATCTACCAACTTTTCCTGTTATTCCTTTATCACGCATTTTGTGTGCTATTACACCATGGTCACACTTGTCAAAAGCTTTTGTAAAATCTGTGTATAACATCTGCATTCTGTTTATCTTCTAGAGCATCCAGGACCTTGTCGTAGTGGTCCAGTAGTTGGGACAGACAGGAGCGGCCTGCTCTAAACCCATGCTGTCCTGGGTTGTGCAATTGATGGGTATCAAGATGGGTGGCGAACTTGCTTCTTAGAACCCTTTCAAAGATTTTTATGATATGGAACGTTAGCGCAATTGGTCTGTAGTTCTTTGCTATTGCTTTACTGCCCCCTTTGTGGAGCGGGGCTATGTCTGTTGTTTTTAGTAGCTGCGGGACGATCCCAGCGTCCATGCTCCCTCTCCATAGGATGTTAAAAGCATGTGATAGGGGCTTCTTGCAGTTCTTGATGAACACTGAGTTCCATGAGTCTGGGCCTGGAGCGGAGTGCATGGGCATGTCATTTATTGCCTTTTCGAAGTCATTTGGCGTCGTGGTGATGTCAGAAAGGCATGCATCTGTCAAGTTCTGTGGCACACTCATAAAAAATTCATTTAGGTTTTCGATTTTCAGTCTGGTTAGTGGCTCGCTAAAAACTGAGTCATACTGGGATTTAAGTAACTCACTCATTTCCTTGCTGTCATCTGTGTAAGACCCATCCGGTTTAAGTAGGGGCCCAATACTGGTTGTTGTTCTCGACTTTGATTTTGCATAGGAAAAAAAATACTTAGGGTTTCTTTCAATTTCATTTATGGCTTTTAGTTCTTCCCGTGTCTCTTGATTCCTGTAAGATTCCTTTAGTTTTAATTCGATGTTTGCTATTTCTCTGACTAGTGTCTCCCTACGTATTTCAGAGATATTGGCCTCCTGTAGCCGCTCCGTTATTCTTTGCTTTCGCCTGTATAGGGAGCGCCTCTCTCTTTCCTTTTCCTTAAGGGAATTTGCCTTGAGCAAACCTCAAGTACCACAGAGTTAATTTGTTCTAGACATAGGTTGGGATCCATGATGCTTAGGCAATCTTCAAAGTTTATATCATTTAGGACTTGGTTTACTTGGTCCCATCTTATGTTTTGTTATTGAAGTTGAATTTGGAGAAAGCTCCTCGCGGCTGATCACATTTTGTTGATCTGGGTCTCCCGCATGCATGTCTGGACCTCTAGTATGTTGTGATCTGAGTACAGTGGTCCCTCGGTTTTCGTGCATCTCCAAACTCAAACATTTATGTAAGTGTATTTTCGTAAGTGCTGTTGCAAGTGTATTTTTGGGGGGTCTGAAATAGACTAACCTACGTGACATTATTTCTTAAGGAAGTAAATTCGTTCGGTAATGGCACTTGAGCAGCATTCTGGAACAATTTTGGCGAAAACCGAGGACCACTGTATATTGTTTTTGATATGATGACATTTCGTATCAGATCATCATTGTTGGTGAAGATGAGGTCCAGCGTATTCTCTAATCTTGTGGGCTCTACTATTTGCTGGTTTAAGGTGAACTTGGTGCAGAGATTTAAAAGCTCATGCATGTGTGAATTTTCATCTGAGCTGCCTCCTGGTGTTATTTCTGCTACCACATTGTTTGCAATGTTCCTCCATTTAGGTGCCTGAGGTTGAAATCCCCAGTAGCAAGATGTTGGGGGCAGGAGCTGGAAGATTTTCCAGACAGTGGTCAATTTTCAGAAGCTGTTCCTGGAATTGTTGGGACGTTGCATCCGGGGCTTGTAGACAACCACGATGACCAGGTTTTGATTCTCGACCTTTATTGCTAATACTTCAACTACATCATTTGAGGCATTTAGTGTTCTGAACATATAAGTGACTGTGATATACAGGCCAACCTCCCTTTTGCCTGTTCACTCTGTCACACCTGTATAGGTTGTAGCCCGGGATCCATATTTCATTGTCCAAGTGATCTCTTATGTGGGTCTCTGTGAAAGCCGCAAACATAGCATTTGACTCTGTAAGCAGTCCACGAATGTAAGGTACCTTGTTGTTTGTTGCTGGCTTTAGACCCTGTATATTAGCAAAGATGAATGTAGTTGGATTGGTGGTATGGGGAGGGGGTCTTTTTTTCCTGCTGCAATCCATACCCTACTAATCATCCATCTCCCTCTTACAATCCATTCTCCCTGCATCTCTGTCACTAACTGTATAACTAATGGTTAACAAGGCTCTTGCATATAAATAATAATAATGGAAAACAAGGACCCCAATGAAATACAAGGATCCCAATGGAAATACAAGGACCCCAATGAAAAAAGACAATGAAAAAGACCCAATGAAATACAAGGACCCCAATGGAAATACAAGGATCCAATGGAAATACAAGGATCCAAATGGAAATACAAGGATCCAAATGGAAATACAAGGATCAATGGAAATACAAGGATCAAATGGAAATACAAGGATCCAAATGGAAATACAAGGATCCAAATGGAAATACAAGGATCCAAATGGAAATACAAGGATCCAAATGGAAATACAAGGATCCAAATGGAAATACAAGGATCCAAATGGAAATACAAGGATCCAAATGGAAATACAAGGATCCAAATGGAAATACAAGGATCCAAATGGAAATACAAGGATCAATGGAAATACAAGGATCCAAATGGAAATACAAGGATCCAAATGGAAATACAAGGATCCAAATGGAAATACAAGGATCCAAATGGAAATAGAGTGGACCCCAGAGTTTCGTAAAAACTTCACTCCTGAAGTCTGCTCAAGTGCCATTACCGAACGAATTTACTCCCTTAAGGAAAAATTTCACGTAGGTTAGTCTATTTCAGACCCCCAAAAATACACTTCCACAAGAACTTACAAAATTATACTTACATAATTGCACGATTTCCGGGGTATTCGTTAACCGAGGGTCCACTGTACAAGGATCCAAATGGAAATACAAGGATCCAAATGGAAATACAAGGATCCAAATGGAAATACAAGGATCCAAATGGAAATACAAGGATCCCCAATGAAAAAAACAAGGACCCAAATGGAAATAAGTCACTTTGACTTTTTTTGGGTTATTCTGGTGGGTAATCTGCACATACGTTGTTATGTATGATTATTTATGTAACTGTATTTATGTGTACCCGTACCTAAATAAACTTAATAAGGACAGAGAAATAGTGAGGAGAAACCAAGAACAAGGGAGGTTAGTCCTTCAATAAGGACAGAAATAGTTAGTTTTTCCTTGAATATGGTAGAATAGTTCGTGAAGAGAAAAGGAAGAGGACAGATTTAGATTAGATTTTGCCACCGAAGTGGCTAGTTTATTGTAAACCCCATATCCATCCTGTGGACGGTAGCGCAAGAGCATATGGATACACAAAAGGCCTAGGCACTAGGCCCCAAAGGGGTTAACAATTGTACATTTGGATTTATATCTACATTTCAATTATCTGTTACAAGCAAATTTAGGAAATTTGCTTAGTACAATTGGTATCTTATTTCATGAATAAGATATCTTGACATGTCACATAGGTTATTATACTGTCTATCTCTATATTCCTCAGTAAGTGGACAATTAAGCACATAGTGTTCAAGACAGTGACCATATGCCTGATCACATAATTTGCATTTAGTTTGATCATCATCTGTGTCTCCCAAACTGTCAGAAGTACAGTGGTACCTCGACTTACGTTTTTAATCCGTCAGAGAGGGCATTTCTTAAGACGAAACAAACGTAACACGAATCAATTTTCCCCATAAGAAATAATGGAAATAAATTTAATCCGTCCAAGACTTCCAAAAGTAGTTAAATAAAATATTTTTTAGAACTTTTGGACATTAAATAATAAATAATTGAATAAAGAATACATAAATACACATGCAAATATTGTACAATAACATGTCACTTACATTTATTGAAGAGTTGTTGATGTGTGGAGGACGGGAGAAGGTGGAGTAGTATGCTAGTGTTTGGAAGGGGAATCCCCTTCCATTAACACTGCAGGTGGTAAGTTCTTTTCTGGGATTACTTCCCTTTTTCTTTGAATGCCACTAGGACCAGCTTGAGAGTCACTAGACCTCTTTCTAACAACAAATTTGTCCAGGGAGCTCTGTGTCTGGCGATTCTTTAACACATCCCTGAAATGACACACCACTGTGTCATTGTACAGGTTGCCAGCACGGCCTGCAACAGCATGGTTAGGGTGATATTCATCTATAAATGCTTGCACATCACTCCATTTGGCACAGATCTCCCTAATCCTTGAAGAAGGCACATTCTTCCATTTTTGTTCCACCTCCACCTCCTCCTCTGAACCATTGTCCTGACCTCTGCTCTCTTGTTCCAGTTGCTGTTGAAGCTCTTGCAGATCTTCAGTGGTTAGCTCTTCCTTGTGCTCCTCCACCAACTGTTCCACATCCTCACCACTCACCTCTAACCCCAAAGACTTGCCCAATTCCACAATTTCTTCCAAAACAGGCTCAGGCTCAGGCTCAGGGTTCTGAGGCTCAGCCCCAAAACCTTCAAAATCCCTCTCTAGGACACAGTCTGGCCACAATTTTCTCAGGCAGAGTTCAAAGTCCTGGTAGTCACTCCCTCCCAAGCCTTACCTATAAGGTGTACACAATGCAGCATATGGAAATGTTTTTCCAAAATTCTCTTAGGGTTATGTTCATGTCTGTGGTCACATCAAAGCACTTTTGAAACATTGCTTTGGTATAGAGTTTTTAAAGTTGGAAATGACCTGCTGGTCCATGGGCTGGAGGAGAGGAGTGGTATTAGGGGCAAGAACTTCACTTTGATGAATTTAAACTCCTCCACAATTTTCTCTACCAAGTTTGGAGGATGACAAGGAGCATTGTCCATTATCAGGAGGCACTTAAGTGGCAAATTATTTTCCTCGAGATATTTCTTCACACTGGGGCCAAACACTTCATTGAACCAATCTAAGAAAATGTCCTTTGTGACCCAAGCCTTTTGTTAGACTTCCACATCACACACAAGTTAGACTTGCTGACACCGCATCTGCCAAACACTCGGGATTTTCAAAAGATACACTAGTAAAGGCTTCACTTTGCAATCACCACTGGCATTGGCACAAAGCATCAAAGTTAGCCTGTCTTTCATAGGCTTATGTCCTGGCTGTGCCTTTTCCTCCTGAGTAATATAGGTCCTGTTGGGCATTTTCTTCCAAAACAGGCCTGTTTCATCACAATTAAACACTTGTTGGGGAGGAATTGTTCAGCCTCTAGGTACTCCTGGAATTCAGGCACATATTTTTCAGCCGCTTTTTGTCACAACTGGCTCCCTCACCATGCCTCACAACACTATGTATGCCAGTACGCTTCTTAAATTTTGAAACCAGCCTCTGCTGGCTTTAAATCGCTCACTTCACTCGTTGCAGGCATTTTCTTAAGGAGATCATCATGCAACTGCCTTGCTTTTTCACATATTATTCCCTCCGAAACAGTATCTCCTGCTAACTGTTTCTCGTTGATCCACACCAACAACAACCTTTCCACATTTTCCAGCACTTGTGGTCTGTGTTTTGTGATCACAGATGCACCTTTTGCAACAACAGCTTCCTTGATTTTACTTAAATATTTCTTATCCACAATGGTAGAGATGGTAGAATAGGGTTTACCATACAGCCTGGCCAGCTCACTGATACGCACTCCACTTTCATATTTTTCTATTATCTCCTTCTTCATTTCTATCGTACATATATTTCTGTTCCTCTTTGCCACAGGCTTAGCACTAGGATCTTTCCTTGGACCCATGGTAGCTTATTTAGCAGTTGCAAGCACTAAAAACAGTGGAATAATGACAATATACTGGTATGAATGCGTGGGTGTGGGTGGGTGGTCGCTCTCGCTTGTAAACAATAGCACACTGACGCTCCCTGGAGTGCGCGCTCAGCTGGGCTCCAGCGGACAGGTCCGGTACGAAGGCGTAAGACAATCAATCAACGGATGTCGCATTCAAATTTCTTACGTTATAAGTAACGGATATCGAATATAACGTAAGGTGATAACAACGTAAGTCGAGGTACCACTGTACTTGTAGCCAAGCCTAAGCCTGGCCACTACAACATCAGTCAGTCTATTCACATTGCAAGTTGCTTCATAAACATGCCCATCTATGCTTGCATTATACCTATGTATCATGTCTAAATAACAACATTGTATCATGTCTAAATATACGTATTATTATTATTATTATTATCATCATGAGCACAGATAGGCACGTTCATGGAAATTAGATTTGGATTTATATCTACAGTTCACTTATCTGTTACAAGCAAATTTAGGAAATTTGCTTAGTATAACTGGTATCCTACCTTCACTAATAAGATATCTTGACATGTCACATAGGTTATTATACTGTCTGAGGACAGAATGTTTTGTGAGGATAAAAAAAAAAAAGAACTTTGGAGAGAAAAAAAGAGAACATGGAAGCATAGGAAGAGAGAATAGAGCTTTAGCAAGAGATATTATAATATAAAATAAAGGAATTTAAGAATGGGCAAAATAGTATTAAGAGCAAAGAATATAAGATTTAGAAGTCAAAAAGATTGAGCTAGTTAAACAATATAGAAGAGGATCTAAGGCACTTATTAGAATGCCTAGCATTCTACTTTCCATAGAGGATAATTATATTACAGTATTATATATAAGAAGAGTCAAGAATTCAGCTACGCTATGGACCTTCAGAATTTTGGGCTACAAGACTAGGATTCTAAATCAGACACATGGGCAACACTTGGGTATTTTTATTGTGGAAACGTTTTGCCTCACCCAGTGGCTTCATCAGTCCAATACAACGAAGATTAGGAGACTGAGGTAGTCAGTCCATCAGTCTTATCAAGACTGATAGACTGATTACCTCAAACTCCTTCTGACCTTCACTATTATTGTACTGGACTGATGAAGCCACAAACAGTGGCTTCATCAGTCCAATAAAGATACCCAAGTGTTATCCATATGCCTAATTAATCAACTTGTCGCTTCTCTGAGCTATTTATCTACAAGACTAGGATTACCTTTTCCCGGTTCTGCTTAAAATATCTATTGCACTTTACCCTTTGATGTAGTAACCAATTGTAACCTCTTGAAGAATCATATATCATTCTTTCAAGAAGACCTCTTATCATTATAGAATAATTTCCCCATTCAAGGGTAATTTTTTTTATCAAGAGTACATGCAGTTTTTTAACTCGGCTTAATACATGTGTAAGTTAGGTAAGGTTTATCAGGACCCCACTGGAAATACAAGGACCCCACTGGAAATACAAGGACCCCAATGGCAATACAAGGACCCCCACTGGAAATACAAGGATCCCACTGGAAATACAAGGATCCCACTGGAAATACAAGGACCCCACTGGAAATACAAGGACCCCACTGGAAATACAAGGACCCCACTGGAAATACAAGGACCCCACTGGAAATACAAGGACCCCACTGGAAATACAAGGACCCCACTGGAAATACAAGGACCCCACTGGAAATACAAGGACCCCACTGGAAATACAAGGACCCCACTGGAAATACAAGGACCCCACTGGAAATACAAGGACCCCAATGGAAATACAAGGACCCCAATGGAAATACAAGGACCAATGGAAATACAAGGACCCCACTGGAAATACAAGGACCCCACTGGAAATACAAGGACCAATGGAAATACAAGGACCCCACTGGAAATACAAGGACTTCAATGGAAATACAAGGACTTCAATGGAAATACAAGGACCCCACTGGAAATACAAGGACCCCACTGGAAATACAAGGACCCCCACTGGAAATACAAGGACCCCACTGGAAATACAAGGACCCCACTGGAAATACAAGGACCCCGATAGAAATACAAGGACGTCAATGGAAATACAAGGACCCCACTGGAAATACAAGGACCCCACTGGAAATACAAGGACCCCACTGGAAATACAAGGACCCCACTGGAAATACAAGGACCCAACAAGGACCTCAATGGAAATAAGTCATTGTCTGACTTTTTTTTTGGATATCCTGGTAAGTAAGTTTATTTAGGCAGAGGTACACATAAATACAGTTACATCGATTATCATACTTAGCAGCATATGTGTAGATTACCTAGCATAAACCAAGAAAGTCAAAGTGACTTATTTCCATTGGGGTCCTAGATAATTTACACCACGTATGTTACTTATATCCCCCTGTGCCTAGAGTTACTTTTTGTGAATTTCGTTGAGTTAGTGGTTATTAAAGAGGAGGAAAACCTTTGAGAATGGGCTATCCAAGGTAGGAAGTCACTTTTTCTGAATTTTGGGGGATATCCTAGATAATTTACACTATACATGCTACATGCACATGTGTCCCTATGCCTAGAGTTACTTGTGATAAACTTTGTTAAGTTAGAGGTTATTAAAGGCTGTGAAAACCTTAGAGAATAGGCTATCCAAGGCAGGAAAAGCAAATTTTCTGACTTTTTTGGGTTATTGTAGATAATTTAGACCATGTATGCTACTTGTAAATATGTCCCCCTATACCTTGAGTTACTGGTAATGGATTTTGTTAAGTTAGAGGTTATTAAAGACTGAGAAAACCTCATAGAATAAGCTATCCAAGGCAAGAGCAATCACTTTTCTGACTTTTTTGGGATATTGTAGATAATTTAGACCGTGTAAGCTACTTGTAAATATGTCCCCCTATGCCTCGAGTTACTGGTGATGAATTTTGTTAAGTTAGAGGTTATTAAAGACTGAGAAAACCTCAGAGAATAGAAAACGTTGTGATCAGCGTTGCTAACGGTGGTAGCGTTGGTGTGACCTCCAGGAACCATGATCCAGAGAGAGGTGGGGCGGGTTATTCTTCAATCAGTTATATCTCAAAAATTAGTGTGTTGTGTGTGACGAGACTCTCCCTGGCCATGGATCAAGAGCCACGCTAGCTGCTACGGTGCGTGGATAATGACGTCGAGGTGTGGAAGAGGTAGGAAATGTGGAATATTAAAGGAGGGGGGTGAATTGTTTGTGGATTCCCTTGTGGAGCAACGCCATGTTATCCAATATGGTATTGAATGTTATGGTAGGTAGCTGGTTGTGGTGCTACCATGATGGTAGCGTGGCTTAGTGGGGTGTTACTGGTGCACCAGCACGGGTGCTGTAGGGGGGAGACCTGAGAAATGTGGGTAGATGAGACAGGAGGGAGAGAGGTAGGGAGGAGAGGTAGGGAGGGGAGGGAGGTAGGGGAAGAATTGGAGGGAGAGGTAGGGGAGAATGGGAGGGAGAGAGGTAGGGGGAGAATGGGAGGGAGAGGTCAGGGAAATTGGGAGGGAGAGAGGTTGAGGGAGAATGGGAGGAGGAGAGGTAGGGGAGGATGGGAGGGAGGTAGGGGAGGATGGGAGGGAAGTAGGGAAAGAATTGGAGGGAGAGAGGTTGGGGAGAATGGGAGGGAGAGAGGTAGGGGGAGAATGGGAGGGAGAGAGGTAGAGGGAGAATGGGAGGGAGAGAGGAAGAGGGAGGATGGGAGGGAGAGGTACGGGGAAATTGGGAGGGAGAGAGGTTGGGGGAGAATGGGAGGGGGAGAGGTAGGGGAGAATGGGAGGGAGAGAGGTTGGGGGAGAGGGGGAGGGATAGGTAGGGGATAATGGGAGGGAAGGAGGGAGGAAAGAAGGAAGAGAAAGAGAGGGAGACACCACCACCCCCAGGGTTGACAGTCCCCCGCCGCTGCCAGACGCACCTACCACCAGTGACGTCAGTCTGGGGGTAAACCACCGCCCAGATATCGCACAGCACCAGGGAAAATCATGACTAACAATATATACAGCCATATACACCTCCCTCATGCACCTTTGTATATACTTGTAACACCTTTGTATACTTGTAACACCTTTGTATACTCAATATACCTTTGTATACTCAATATACCTTTGTATACTCAATATACCTTTGTATACTCAATATACTTTTGTATACTCAATATACCTTTGTATACTCAATATACCTTTGTATACTAAATATACCTTTGTATACTCGCAACAGCTTTGTAAACTGACACTTCTGAAAACTTACAACACTTGTATACTCACAGTATACCTTCGTATGCTCACAGTATACCTTTGTATACTCACAGTATACCTTGGTATACTCAAAAGCTTTGTATACTCACAGTATACCTTTGTATGCTCACAAAAGCTTTGTATACTCACAGTATACCTTTGTATACTCACAGTATGCTTTTGTATACTCACAGTATATCTTTGTATACTCACAATACACCTTCGTACAGTGGTCCCACGAGTTTCGTAAAAACTTCACTCCAGAAGCCTGTTCAAGCGCCATTACCGAACGAATTTACTCCCTTAAGGAAAAATGTCACGTAGGTTAGTTTATTTCAGACCCCCAAAAATACACTTCCACAAGCACTTACAATATTATACTTACATAATTGTACGATTTCCAGGGTGTACGAAACTCGGGGGACCACTGTAAAGTGGTCCCTCGGTTTTCGCCGAAAATTCGTTCCAGAATGCTGCTCAAGTGCCATTACCGAACAAATTTACTTCCTTAAGAAATAATGTCATGTAGGTTAGTCTATTTCAGACCCCCAAAAATACACTTGCAACAGCACTTACGAAAATACACTTACATAAATGTTCGAGTTTGGAGATGCACGAAAACCGAGGGACCACTTTATATTCAAAAAAGCTTTGTGTACTCAAAATATAACTGTGTACTCACAAAAGCTTTGTAGACTCACAATATACCTTTGTAAACTCAAAAATTATACTCACAGTATACTTTTGTATACGTACTCACATCACCTTTGTATACTTACAACATTCCTTTGTATACTCACAACATAACTTTGTATACTCGCATCATCTTTTGTGAACTTGCAACATCTACATGTATATATATACTCGTGTCACACCTTTGTATACTCACATCACCTTTGTATACTCACAACACCTTTGTATACTCACAACACCTTTGTATACTCGCATCACATCTTTGCATACTCACAACACATTGGAATACACGCTTCATACATTTGTATACTCACAACACCTTTGTATACTCACAACACCTTTATATACTCACAACACCTTTGTATACTCACAACACCTTTGTATACTCACATCACATCTTTGCATACTCACAACACATTGGTATACATGCTTCATACATTTGTATACTCACAACACCTTTGTATACTCATATCACACTTATATACTCACATTGTCAGTAGTATGAGTCACTACGAGTCATGTATTGTGTGTGTATCGTCTGTTAATAGTAATCGTTTAGAGTGCACTTAATATTATAATAATAATAATAATTTTATTTTAGCATGATATATTTGTACAAAGGAGTGTACAAAGGGTGTACATGCTAAAAGCCCCTTTATATGCAGAGCATTTTGGGCAAACTTAAGACTAACTTAAGATTAATAAGGTAATAACAGTGCTGTAATTGGTACATGGGGTCATTAGGCAATTACAATGAATACAAGAAAATTGAATATTCAACTAGTTCTCGCTATATGGCTTTCACCTTATAGATTGGGTGAATCACAGTCGTTGTGTCAGGGTTCGTAAAACCCGGGCAGTTTGAATCGTGGTAGTGTAAGGTCGGGTCACTGCGCCTTTCTGTTACTCTTATTCATCTCTCGCTGCTTTCCGTCACATTTGTTGAACCCATCTGCATGCCCAGGTTGGGCATGATGATTGATGGCAGCAGTGGGATTGACCTCGATGGTTAATGACCATCAGTCGTCAGATGTCCAGTTGGTTGATAATTCTACAACCGAGGGATTAGATTTACATCCACATGATACAGCGATGGGTGACATTTGGTTGTTCATGCAGAAAGCCCGTAGTTATACCTGGAGTTTACCTGGAGAGAGTTCCGGGGGTCAACACCCCCACGGCCCGGTCTGTGACCAGGCCTCATGGTGGATCAGGGCCTGATCAACCAGGCTGTTACTGTTGGCCACACGCAAACCGACGTACGAACCGCAGCCCAGCTGGTCAGATACTGACTTTAGGTTATGCAGAGCATTTTGGGCAAACTTAAGCGTAACTTAGCTCCTGGCTGTCCTCATCAAAAAGGGACCTGTCAAACCCCCTGTAACAAGTCAAACATCAAGAAAACTTTGTCACTGATGTTGCATAACCAAGTCACCCAGAACAGGCAGTGGAAGACAGTCTGGGGTTGTTTTTGCATAGAGTCGGTGAAAGTCAGTGATGGGGTGCCATGTTCCAGCTTAGTAAGTTTATTTAGGTACAGGTACACATGAGTACAATTACCATACATAGTGTAAATTACCCACCAGGATAACCCAAAAAAGCCGGACAAGTAGTCGAAGCATTAGGATTGGTTTGCCCGAAATTCATTGCATACTAGTGGCTTTCCGTTGTGCCTACCAGTGTTTTATTACATTTAAACTACATTATTTTTGTACCACAAAGAAATAGAAATTTAAATTTTGAATTTAAATTTGAATTCCTTGGGTATATAGATCAGTGGTGCGTTTTATAAGGAATTTCTTGGAAAGCCTTTTTTGTCCAGCATCTTGGCAACAAGTTCCTAGCAACTGCCCATTGAGAATATGGAAGCTTGGCATCCTGTTCTAATGGGATACGACATATTAGATGCATAAGACCATCTTTTCTGCAGATAAAGTTATTTCTTTTCATTACATGTTCAATAATTGGTTGACAGGTGTTTCTATTCCACTGGTAGGATGGACAGATTCGCGGAAGAGTTAATAGTACGAGTCATTCTTATGTGTATCATTTGTTAGAAGTAGCCATTTAGTGCATACTCAATATTCGCGCTTAAACCCTAGATGAGTGATGGCTGTTAGGCATGCATTAGTGCCTGACGGTAGTTCAAATCCTGGAGTGGTAGTGTAAGGTCAGGTCGCTAATCTGTACCCATGTAGTTTTGTATAATCAGCGGAAGAGCTTCTCTCTCACCACTGTGTCATACTGGGTGAACCACTTACATGCCTAGGTAGAACGTGACAGCATAATACCTGATAGGATAGATGGACTTTGACCTTTGTATTCTTGCAACACACATTTGTGTGCTCACAACACATTCATATATACGTACTACTTGCAACACATGCATATACATTACACCTTGTATATTCACAATAGTATATGCATACTTGCATCATGTCTTTTCATATTCACATTACACCTTTGCATAAAGTGTTCACATGATGTCAAGATTTCACTTGTTACCCAGACATGTGATTATATTGGTTACATCAAATTTTTAAACAAAATACGATGTGTATTTAAAGAATAAATTAGTGAATTATTAAGGTGTTCCTATTGTGAAGTATTTATTCTTTTGTTAACCCTTTGACTGTCACAACCCCAAATCCTGAGGTCTCCTGGTGTCGCAAAATTTTTGAATTTTTTTTTTTTTCTTATGAAATAATAGAGAATCTTTTCCCGATGGTAATGACACCAAAAGTATGAAATTTGATGGAAAACTTAGGGAATTATGCTCTCGCGATGTTAGTGATCTCAGCGATATATGTATACGCATCGGCGATTTCGCCGACTTTGAGCCCTATTTTCGACCAATTCCATTGTTCCAGTCGACCAAACTCATAGCTATTTCTTTAGAACTCCATTTGTTTTATCGATTGAGTACAAGAAACCACCAATTTACCGATTTCAAATACCCAATAAAGTGGTCAGAAATTGGCAATTTGGCCAATTTCATGCAAAATAAAAAAGTTGTCAATTTCAAAATAGGGTCCAGAATAAACAATGCAGACATTCCTGGCACTAAAATAAGGTGTTATCTGTTCATTAGTCATGTCTTTAGGCCCCTCTTATATTACTCTTGCTTTCTATTTTGATTTTTTATTCACACAAAAAATAGAAGATTTATCGTTATGCAGACTATTGCGTTATTGTAAAAATTGTATAAATAATATCAGTGCACTTGTGAAAGAATATTAGACTCACCAGTTGATGTGTATTGGACGCGTGGCGTGATTTGTTTACTCTTGAACATTGGCAAAAATCGAACATTTCCCCTACTTTGAGCTCAATTTCAAGGTCGTTTTCATCATGAAACTAATCAAAATCATCTCTATTTATGTAGTATGTTTTCCATTCTATCAAATGAGACCACGAAAAAGAGAATACAACCATAAATACTATACGAAAATACACCTCAAATTCGGCATTTTAATCCAAAAATACGATCAGTTTTTTTTTTCTCATTATGCACTGCGTGCTGCAGGATTTTTTTTATACAGCGCACACTGACCACACAGACGCATTCTCTCATATGTGGGCCTACCAGCTTTCTCCCGCTTGATTTGAAGCTGCTAGAATTTTTGAGTACAGTGTATATATACTTCCGAAACAGTGCTCGTAAGACGTATATATACGACCAAAACAGTCAAAGGGTTAAATTTAAGATTTCATTAACATTGTAACAATCAAAGTGACACTTTGTAATATTTAATTACGTAATACCGTGCGTACGGACTTAATGACGCTGGTCTTTAATCAAATGAAAGATAAGGGTATGAAGTTATAATTGTGTAATGGTGAGGATCAGTAATCAATGTCTGAAGTTATTTTATCATTTATGAAGGATTCAGGGAAACAGGTTAGCTGGACTTGAGTCCTGGAGGTGGTAGTACAGTGCCTGCACTCTGAGGGGTGGGGATATTTGCAGTACGTATTGAATTGTAATATCAGCATACCTCTGAAAACAGTGATGGAGTGAGTGATGGTGAACGTATTGAATCTTTTTTTTTGATCATCCTGCCTTGGTGGGAGATGGCCCTTTTATTTAAAAAAAAAATGTTGGACTACTTCTCGGTATATCCAGATATTGTTTACTACAGTAAATCCTCTACTTAAAAACATGTTGAGAATTTTCTGTATTGTGTGTAATATCACTATACAGTGGTACCCCGAGTTTCGTACATAATTTGTTCCAGAAGGCTGTTCGAGTGTCATTACTGAACGAATTTGTTCCCATAAGGAATACGTAATGTAAATTTGATTAGTCAGTTTCAGACCCCCAAAAATACACTTACAGAAGCACTTACAATAATACACTTACATAATTGTTCGAGTTGGGAGCTGTATGAAACTCGGGGTACCACTGTATTGTATACAATATTGTACACTAATACAAAAGGTCCCCAATGTGTTCATAAGTTGAGGACTTCCTGTACTTGGGTATATTCACATAGTTTCTACACATCTTAAGAATGAGAAAGTTATAAAGAGTTTAGAAGTGTAGAGCCAGTTTGTGCGTCGATGAGTTAGAAATGATAAAAAAATCCACAGTTATCGAAAAAAAATCCAGGTCCTGAAAAGGTAAGTTTTTTGGTTATGTAAGAGCAGATACTTGAAAAATAAAAAATATTTAAGAGTTATATAAATTATCACATGAATAATTTTAGGCAACTTACTCTAGTTCCAAAAGTGTGTTTTTAATGACTTATTTCATATATAAAAAAGTAATGCTTTTGAATCTTAAGGGTAAATTAAAAATAATGGAGGTTTAAGACACTTGATACTCATTTGCACATGATACTTGTTTACACTAGACATAATAGTTCTAATATCATATGTTGCAGTTTTTTAACTGTAGCGTCGGGAGGCCTCTGGCAAGACAGTGAAGGAGTGAATGATGATGAAAGTGTTTCTTCTTTTACGGGACACCCTGCCTCGGTGGGAAACGGCCAATATGTTAATAAAAAAAACCTCGATAATGCCAAACTTTATTTAACAGTGTACTGCAATGGTCAGTAAGTGAATGAGATATATCAGAATAAAGGATCACATTACACTGCATTCGTGTATATTTTTTTCCATGATGTTGGTATTTTATACCATTTTTCTCCATAATAATTAATTTTGAGACATTACAGTATATATGAAGCATAACATGAAAGCATAGCATTACAGGCAAACCTTGATTAGGTCTAGGTCTACATAATACAGTGGACCCCCGGTTTTCGTGATGCTCCAAACTCGCCCTTTTATGTAAGTGTATTTTTGTAAATGCTTTTGTAAGTGTATTTTTGGGGTCTAAAAGGACTAGTCTACTTTACATTATTTCTTTTTTTATTATTTTATTAAAACATCGGCCTATTCCCACCAAGGCAGGGTGCCCCGAAAAAGAAAAACTTTCATCATCATTCACTCCATCACTGTCTTGCCAGAGGGGTGCTTTACACTACAGTTATAAAACTGCAACATTAACACCCCTCCTTCAGAGTGCAGACACTGTACTTCCCATCTCCAGGACTCAAGTCCGGCCTGCCAGTTTCCCTGAATCCCTTCATAAATGATACTTTGCTCACACTCCAACATCACGTCAAGTATTAAAAACCATTTGTCTCCATTCACTCCTATCAAATACGCTCACACGTGCTTGCTGGAAGTCCAAGCCCCTTGCACACAAAACCTTTACCCCCTCCCTCCAACCTTTCCTAGGCCGACCCCTACCCCGCCTTCCCTCCACTACAGATTTATACACTCTCGAAGTCATTCTGTCTCGTTCCATTCTCTCTACATGTCCGAACCACCTCAACAACCCCTCCTCAGCTCTCTGGATAATAGTTTTGGTAATCCCGCACCTCCTAATTATTTCCGAACTCTGAATTCTCTGCATTATATTCACACCACACATTGACCTCAGACTTGACATCTCCACTGCCTCCAGCCTTCTCCTTGTTGCAACATTCATCACCCATGCTTCACACCCATATAAGAGTGTTGGTATAACTATACTCTCATACATTCCCCTCTTTACTTCCATAGACAAAGTGCTTTGTCTCCACAGACTCCGAAGTGCTCCACTCACCCTTTTCCCCTCATCAATTTTATGATTCACCTCATCCTTCATAGACCCATCTGCTGACATGTCCACTCCCAAATATCTGAATACATTCACCTCCTCCATACTCTTTCCCTCCAATCTGAAATCCAATCTTTCGTCACCTAATCTTTTTGTTATCCTCATCACCTTACTCTTTCCTATATTCACTTTCAATTTTCTTCTTTTACATACCCTACCAAATTCATCCACCAACCTCTGCAACTTCTCTTCAGAATCTCCCAAAAGCACAGTGTCATCAGCAAAAAGCAACTGTGACAACTCCCACTTTGTATTTGATTCTTTATCTTTTAACCCCACACCTCTTGCCAAGACCCTCGCATTCACTTCTCTTACAACCCCATCTATAAATATATTGAACAACCACGGTGACATCACACATCCTTGTCTAAGGCCCACTTTTACTCGGAAATAGTCCCCCTCCCTCCTACACACTCTAACCTGAGCCTCACTATCCTCATAAAAACTCTTCACTGCTTCCAGTAACCTACCTCCTATTCCATACACCTGCAACATCTGCCACATTGCCCCCCTATCCACCCTATCATACGCCTTTTCCAAATCCATAAATGCCACAAAAACCTCTTTACCCTTATCCAAATACTGTTCACCTATATGTTTCACTGTAAACACTTGATCTACACACCCCCTACCCTTCCTAAAGCCCCCTTGTTCATCTGC
The DNA here is from genome assembly GCA_009830355.1 of Cherax destructor. NCBI lineage: Eukaryota > Metazoa > Arthropoda > Malacostraca > Decapoda > Parastacidae > Cherax > Cherax destructor. The sequence continues at coordinate 18,999 of WNWK01009277.1, forward strand.
TATCCTGCTCTCCGTCTTACTCTTAATTCTTTCAATAATAACTCTACCATGCACTTTACCAGGTACACTCAACAGACTTATTCCCCTATAATTTTTGCACTCTCTTTTGTCCCCTTTGCCTTTATACAAAGGAACTATACACGTTCTCTGCCAATCCCTAGGTACCTTACCCTCTTCCATACATTTATTAAGGAATAGCACCAACCACTCCAAAACTATATCCCCACCTGCTTTAAACATTTATATCTTTATCCCATCAATCCCAGCTGCCTTACCCCCTTGGTAATGGCACTTGAACAGCATTCTGGAACGAAAAAATCATGAAAACCAGGGGTCCACTGTATAAAATACTGCATCCTTAAAGGGGTCACTTGATGCTGGTTACAAGCTCTTGATTCAAGCAATTGGAACTCGGCTGAAACCTCATTTCATTGCATTCCTCAGGCAGTGTATGATCTCAATTGATTTGTGCCGTTCCTTAAATATAATACAGGCAGGCCCTGCTTATACATCAGGTTAGGTTCTGGGCTACTGTAGGGCCCCGCTTATACAGCAGGTTATGTTCTGGGCTACTGTAGGGCCCTGCTTATAGAGCAGGTTAGGTTCTGGGCTACTGTAGGGACCTGCTTATACAGCAGGTTAGGTTCCAGGCTACTGTAAGGCCCCACTAATACAGCAGGTTAGGTTCTGGCTACTGTAGGGCCCTACTTATACAGCAAGTTAGGTTCCAGGCTACTGTAGGGTCATGATTATACAGCAGGTTAGGTTCCAGGCTTCTGTAGGGCCCCACTTATACAGCAGGTTAGGTTCTGGGCTACTGAAGGGCCCAACTTATACAGCAGGTTAGGTTCTGGGCTACTGTAAGGCCCAATTTATACAGCAGGCTACTGTAGGGCCCTGCTTATACAGCAGGTTATATTCCAGGCTACTGTAGGGCCTTGCTTATACAGCAAGTTAGGTTCTGGGCTACTGTAGGGCCCTACTTATCAACAGGTTAGGTTTCAGGCTACTGTAGGGCCCTGCTTATACAGCAGGTTATGTTCCAGGCTACTGTAGGGCCCTGCTTATACAGCATGTTAGGTTCCAGGCTACTATAGGGCCCTGCTTATACAACAGGTTAGATTCCAGGCTACTGTAGGGCCCTGCTTATAAAGCAGGTTAGGGTCAGGGCTACTGTAGAGCTCCACTTATACAACAGGTTAGGGTCCGGGCTACAGTAGGGTCCCACTTATACATCATGTTAAGTTCTGGACTACTGTAGGGCCCTGCTTATACGACAGGTTAAGTTCCGTGCTACTACTATATTAATAATAATTAAAACTACATTTTTTATTTTCCTGTGGGTCTTGTACAGTAGTCCCTCGGTTTTCGTGCATCTCCAAACTCGAACATTTATGTAAGTGTATTTTCGTAAGTGCTGTTGCAAGTGTATTTTTGGGGTCTGAAATAGACTAACCTATTTGACATTATTTCTTAAGGAAGTAAATTCATTCAGTAATGGCACTTGAGCAGCATTCTGGAACGAATTTTCGGCGAAAACCGAGGGACCACTGTATAAGGTATTGACAGCAAGTTAAAAATATTAGTTAAGGTTTACATTACACTTTGTCTTACTCTTTTGGGTTATCATAGGTGTTTTGCACTGTGTTTGATAATTGTACATACTTATGTGTAACTGTGCCTAAATAAACTTACATTTTAGCTGTAAAATTATGGGTTAGGTTAGTTACAAATACAAATCTTTATTTCAACATTACTGTGCAAATCACACAATAATCTGAAGGACCACAGGATGTATAGCATTGCGTGCCCTGTATAGTGTGTGTTTGTGTTTGTTTTTGTATATGGAGTAAATTTCAACTTCTGAATTGTGGGACCTAATTGATGGAGCATTCTAATAGCAAAGTTTGTTGACTTACGATTGATTTAAGGTGATTTACAGTTGTAGATTCCCATACGAATTTCTTGGGTGAGTTAAGAATAGATGAGAAATTAGTAGAGTAAGTAATGTGGTTAGAGATGTATTCATATTTTTTTTTGGGGGTAAAAATGGCCACTTTAAAAATTTTTTTTTTTTGTGTGTGCTGAATATGAGTTGTGAATTTTAGTTTGCTATCAAGCTGTACGCCTCATAATTTTTGCTCATCTTGTCATGTGGTGTGCGTATTATTTACCATTATGTTCAATATACAACCTCTCCTCACTAAATGACGGAGTTCTGTTCCTAAGACCACGTCGGTAAATGAATTCGTTGCTAAGTGAGGAGCATACTATAATGGTAGTGGGTTTGTATCAACCGTCTTTGATATTGTTTTAATGTCACCTTTGCATCATTTACAGTGGTACCTCGACATATGAGCAGCTCTCAACTCGAACAATTATGTAAGTGTATTTCTGTAAGTGCTTTTGTAAGTTTATTTTTGGGGGTCTGAAACGGATTAATCTAATTCACATTATTCCTTATGGGAACAAATTTGTTTGGTATCGGCACTCGAACAGCCTTCTGAAATGAATTAAACTCATAACTCGAGGTAGCACTGTATAACATTTCTGGTATATTCTTAAATGTTTTTACAGTAATGTACTGTATATTGTAATAAACAGAATAGAGGAAATCAGCTCTAGTATAAATTATTTAGGTATGCATACTGGTCAGAGAACCCGTCGTAAGTCCGAATCATCGATAAACAAGTACGCTGCTAAGTGAGGAGAGGCTGTATTTAGCTTTATTCCCAGCCACTGTGTAGCTAGATCTTGTCATTATTGAGAATGAGTTTGTTGGTTGTAATCTAAGTAGCTGTCTTTACAAGCTCATCATTAACTGTTTTGAACTTGAATTAAGTGGTAATAAACAACTGTCAGTGAATAAACAGAAGGGTGGACGAGGAGTATACCTAGAGAGAGTTCCAGGGGTCAACGCCCCTGCGGCCCGGTCTGTGACCAGGCCTCATGTTGGATCAGAGCCTGATCGACCAGGCTGTTACTGCTGGCCGCACGCAGTACAATGTACGAACCACAGCCTGGCTGGTCATGTACTGACTTTAGGTGCCTGTCCAGTGCCTGCTTGAAGACAGCCAGGGGTTTGTTGGTAATCCCCCTGATGTATGCTGGGAGGCAGTTGAACAGTCTTGGGCCCCTGACACTTATTGTGTTGTCCCTCAACGTGCTAGTGGCACCCCTGCTTTTCATTGGGGGATGTTACATCACCTGCCGAGTCTTTTGCTTTCGTAGGGAGTGACTCTTGTGTGCAAGTTTGGTACTAATCCCTCGGGAATTTTCCATGTGTACGTATATAATAATGTATCTCTCCCGCCTGCGTTCTAGGGAGTACAGGTTTAGGAACTTCAAGCGTTCCCAGTAATTGAGGTGGTTTATCGCAGTTGTGTGTGCTGTGAAGGTTCTCTGCACATTTTCTAGGTCAGCAATTTCACCTGCCTTGAAAGGTGCAGTTAGTGTGCAGCAATATTCCAGCCTAGATAGAACAAGCGACCTGAAAAGTGTCAACATGGGCTTGGTATCCCTGGTTTTGAAGGTTCTCATTATCCATCTTGTCATTTTTCTAGCAGATGCGATTGCTACAGTGTTATGGTCCTTGAAGGTGAGATCCTCTTACATGATCACTCCCAGGTATTTGACATTAGTTTTTCGCTCTATTTTGTGGTTGGAATTTGTTTTGTACTCCGATGAGATTTTAATTTCTTCACGTTTTTCCATATCTGAGTAATTGAACCGTGGTCTGTAAATTGACTGTCCGATGCTCTACTATTTAGGACTGTCAGTTTATGGACTGCAGCTCAAGTCCCTTGTCCTCCTTTCTGTTTATTCATTAACTGTTTTGTCGAAGCCATCTGGATCTGGATTTGAGAGGTCATAATTTGTTATTGCAAACAGGAATGGTTCCTGGAAGGCATTATGTAGGTCTTGCCTGTCACTCCCATCCTTTCAGCAAATCATCTTTACTTTTGATTTACTTTTGATGGGTTTTGAAAGTTTGTCTACTCCAACAGCCTGACCCTGGGCCAAGTTTGTCTGATGTTTGCCTGGTCAGTAAGGTTGTTGCTGCTGTTGACTCGCTGGTTGATCCGGCACTTAGCGGAGGTACTTGTTGAGTTTCCTCGTGAGGACTGCACTTATTCCAGCAATGTTTCTGATATCTACGGGTAAGATATTAAATAGTGAGGCTTTTCACTGTGTTTATTTTGCATTTTCTCCAATATCTCTCACTGCAATGTTATGGTTCAGTTTTGGGACTAGATACGGAAGTGCCTTCTATGTATGTATGTACAGTATCATTGTGTATATTTCTCTCTTCTGCTTCAGAGAGTACATATTTAGGACTTTGAGACATTCCCAGTAATGTAAATGCTTTATTGGCTCTGTTTGGGCTATAAATGAACTTAGTACAGTATCTGTTCCAGCTCTGATATCTCTCCTGCCCTGATCAGAGTAGTCAACACTGGACAGTACTCTAAGCAAAAGAGAACAAGTGATTTGAAGCAGATCATCAGTTATCCAGCCATTAGTTATTTTAGGCCTCCAAAACTATCCGGAGGGAGGTTTTGTGTGATCTGGTGCATAAACCTTATAGTAATGCAAAACATGGAAAATGCGATGATCCATTATTGTTGAAAATACAATGCACCTTCTTCCCCAAAGATATTGTACAGTGAATGAGAGATTTCCTCTGTGAAAGGAATATGCAGTCAGTGATAGTACAAGGTAAAATATAGTGCAGTAGTGTAGGTCGTTTCATCTCAAAATGGACATTCTCTAAAAAACCAGTGTGGCGAATTTATGGGAGGGGGGCCAAAAGGATAGTATGATGATCCTAATCTGTATAAATAACTTGGTAGAAGGAATTAGAAACCATAGAATATAAACATGTTCACAGATTATGTAAAAATCTTACAACTAGGATCTATGAAAATTACTGTGTTCCTGTAGGAAGACCTTGATAATAATATTTTTTATTTCTATGCATGTTACAAGTGTACAATGTTATTGGTAGTTACAATTATAAAACTGTAATGCAAGGAGAGCCACTGGCATGCCATGGCATTAGGGGCAGTTTATTCTAGAGACTTATTCACTAAGTACTTAATGCTAAAGAAATTGATTGAGTTTATTCTAGTTCTGTATTATTTAAATTATAATATGGTTATACATACTATTAAAAGACAATACAAGAGAAATTGGTTGAGTTTCATCTAGTTGTATTATTTATTTCAAGTTACAGTATGTTGATGCTATACTAGTATAATAACAATACTAGAATTTTTTTTAGAGTTTCTTCTAGATATATATTTTATTTCACATTAAGAAAATGATGATACTATAAGATTTTAAATGACAATATGATGATATGAAATTACAACAAGTGTTAAGGAGGATGAACATATCAAATTGAGATCATCTTAAGTAAAATAATATTGGGTTTGAAAGTTTGTTACAGTATGAGTATTTAGTATAGGGTGAGTAGGTGATTTTTGAGAAGAGTCTTGAATAGATTTTCCGACAAGGTTAACTTGATATTTACTGGTAATGAATTCCAGATTCTGGGGCCCTTTATGTGCATAGAATTTTTACATTGGTTAGTATGGACTCGGGGTATGTCAAATAGTGATCTGTGTCTTGTGTCATGTTCGTGGGACCTATTAAAGTTGTTGAGGAGAATTCTGAGCGCAGGGTTGATATTAGCATGTAGAGTTTTATGTATGTAGAAGGCACATGAATAGGTATGAATATTTTTTATGGTGAGTAGTTTTAAGGTTCTGAATATAGGTGGAGTATGCTGTCTAGAGTGGGAATTTGTTATCATCCTGACTGCAGCCTTTTGCTGGGTTATGAGTGGTCTAAGGTGATTTAATGTTGTTGAGCCCCATGCACAGATTCCATAGGTGAGATAAGGGTAGATAAGAGAATGATATAGTGCAATGAGAGCTGGTTGTGGCACATAATAGCGTATCTTAGATAATACACCTACTGTCCTTGAGATTTTCTTGGAAATTTGTTGTGTGTGTGTTTGGAATTTAAGACTACTGTCAAGGTGGATTCATAGGAATTTTCCCTCTGTGAGCCTTGTGATGGGTGAACCATTTAGCGTTATGTTAAGGGGAACATTTGCAGCTTTGTTTCCAAACTGAATGTAGTAGGTCTTGTCCGTATTGAGAGTAAGCTTATTTGTCATCATCCATGTTGATATTTTCTGTAATTCGGCATTAACTGTGTTGGCTAGTACGACTGGATTTGGGTGAGAGAAGACATATGTTGTGTCATCTGCAAACAAAATGGGTTTGAGTAGTTGTGATGCATTCGGTAGGTCATTTATGTAAATGAGGAATAGGAGTGGCCCCAGGACACTACCTTGAGGGACACCGACTGTAATTTGTTGTGTGGAAGAGTTCTCTCCATTTGTGTACACGTACTGACTTCTATTGCTAAGGTACGACTTTGGGTAGTTGAGGGGGTGCCCCCTAATACCATAGTGCGCTAATTTTGTGAGCAATAAATCATGGTCGACTGTATCAAATGCTTTGCGTAGGTCTATGAAGATTCCCAGCGGAACTTCTTTCTTCTCAAGTGCGGTGTATAATAGCTCTAACATGTGTGTTATAGCATCGTTTGTGCTCTTGTTGGTCCTGAATCCAAATTGACAGGGGTTTAGTACATTGTGTGAGACGAGGTAGGAATAGATCTGTTTATGAATTATTTTTTCGAAGATTTTAGAAAGCAGTGGTAAATTTGAGATTGGTCTATAATTGTTCAAGTCAGTTTGGTCACCTCCTTTGTGGATCGGGGTGACCCTAGCTATTTTGAGAATTGATGGGAAGGTTGAAGATTCAATGGATTTATTGAATAATGCTGCTATAATTGGTGACAGTACATGTGTAGCTTTTTTGTACATAAAGGGTGGTAAGCTGTTTATGTCTCCTGCTTTGTTTTTAAGAAAGTTGATCAAGAGATGGGTGATGAAAATGAAATTTAATGTTGCTAAGTGCTAGGAAAAAGAAAAACTTTCATTTTCCTTTTTAGGTCACCCTGCCTCGGTGGGATACGACCAGTTAGTTGAAAAAAAAAAAGTGCTGTGTAAGAGAAATTTGAGGAAGCTGTAACAGATCATGCTGTCTATGTGCTTTATTCACCAGGACCTGACTTGTATTACCCAGTAGACCGACTCTAGTGTTCCTTTATTGTTGTAAGAACATACAATTAAAGGACTACAATAGGCCTACTGCTGCATTCTAGGCAGGTCCTTCTGAATCCCAACCTTTCTCATTCATATGTTTAATGTATTTTTAAAGCTACCCAACACGTTAGCTTCAATGACAGTTTGTTCCATTCATAAACAACTATTGCCAAACCAGTATGTATGTACTTTGCTTTATCCATTCTAAATTTGAATTTATCCAACTTAAAGCCATTGTTTTAAGTTCTTCCTTGGTTTAGTATCCTCATTACCCTAATTATCTCATTTATTTATACATTTTTGCTTGTATGCTTCAAGCAATATCACAACAGGGTGGTAGACAGTAACCACCCTGGCAGGTACCACTGTCCTGTTAGATGAGTTGGAAATTGGAGCCTTATTTTGCATTCTGGAAGGATTGTTGATCTTTATCTCATAAACACATAAGATGACATGCAAATCTCACAAGCCTCTAGGTACATTCTGTATGCACACTACTTACCTGTGTGCTTCTTAATAGCTCTTTATCTTGCCATAGTTTTTCCTTTGCAACTTCAGAGGCATAGTCTGAGACTGGGCCTTGGCGAAGATAATCTTCAGAATCACTAATTAATTATATTTAATACATTTGTTTATATATCTCAAGTATTACATAGTAGCATACTGTTTAAAAGTTCACCATAAGTTTCTGTGTTAACGTGTTGATCAACTATAGTTTTGATTAAATTTAATGGTTAAATTTAATGGTCTTTAGGTATTAATGGAATACACTAGGGAACAAAGCTATATTCATATGGATATAAGAATAGAGGAGCACTGCAGTAGATATATTGGCCTATATAAAGCAGGTTCTGCATGTTTGAGAGGCAAGACTTTCTGACGTGTATAGTAGAAACATGCTGTGCACAGAACAGTCTTATTTTATCCTTGCGATCACCCTCCACACTTCCATCATTTTATCACTTGTCGTTCAGCAATGAATAACCCACATGGGTTTAGCAGTTTCTGTGAATATATAGTAATAATAACCAAGCCAATTTCATTATTGTACATAGAGATGTCAGTAACCTGTATGTTTCACACATTGTTTGTTGTATGTCATATAATGTCTGTGTAGCTTAACAGACTTTGTTATACAGTGACTAGTTCTGTTACTATCATTTGTATTATCAAGAGAATATCAAATAAGTAAGATATTTAGTATGTAACTAAACACTTCAAATCATTGCTAGAATTTTGTGTCCACTTTTAAGATTATTATATATTGTATAATGTTGCTGTAGAAAATAATTAAGATAACTAGTGTAAGTATTTGAGAGAGTTTGCAGAAATTTGCCCACTTAAAAATTTTTGGGAACTGTGCTAAAAATCTAATTTTAATTGCTAAGTGAAAAGAGTTTTTCATATATTTTGTTTAAAGGCTTGACCAAATATGGCTATTGTCAGCAGAAAGAATTTTTTTAGGTACGTATTATTAAAGCAGGTTGATTTTAATACATGTCAGAATGTATAAGAGTGGTAGTCTTAATTTCTATACCATATCCCTGAGTCATATGGAAAATCTGTTCAGTCTTAATTATCAATAACAACAACAGACTACCTTTGCCAAAAGCTTTAATAATTTCATAAAAATTTTTGAAAGAAATAACCATGCAAAATTTATATATTGTGAATAATTGTATTGGTAATTGGTGTTTAGTCATTAAAGTGATTGTATCCTGTACAGTATAATCTTATCAAGTGTGATACACTTGATTTCCTTGTATCTTAAGTATTGGAAGTTGTGACAGTCACTGGATACAGACTTAGTGTGTATACAAATAATGGTTATTTATGTAAATGTTAACTATGTAAGAGATGCAGTGAATTTTTTGTAAATGCGATTGAAAAAGTATGCCCAAAACTGAATCGCTTGGAAAGGTCTTCGTAATACATGTCATTAAATTTTTGATACACTTTTTCAGTAGCATCTATGAAAAATTGCACTATGTAGAGGAGCTTTAGAAGATAGCATAATCCAAGAATTTACATGATATTGATGTGTTTAGTCGACATGGAAGCTTGGCCACTGATTGCACTGGTAGGGTAGACAAGCCCTCAGGATCGGCCACAGGTGTACAACGATTAGCATTATATTGTGTACATGTATTAATGTATGGGGTTATCGTGCTTCCTTAATTAACCAAGATATTTATATTCATAGTTAAATATGTAACATAAATGATGGTTTAAGCCATGATATTTAAGTTAGATTTAATAGCTGTGTTATAATTTTCTTAAAAGATTAAGCCAAACTATTTTAAAAATAAATTGTGAAAATATGTATATATTTTGTATATAGTTATGTATGTACTGTTATAATTTCCTCACATAAATTATGTGATCAAAGATCACACTTAGGGAAGTAGACTACAGGATGGCAGTTTGTATTTAAGAGTGAAGACAGTTTTCCAGGATGTTATTTCACAGCTTCATACATCAAAAGTGGTGGGTAACACTGACGTGTGAGAAAAATACATATACCTTTGATGCATTTCGAGAGTTTTTCTACTCCCCAAGCCCGGCCTTGGGACAGGCTCGTCTGGTGCTTCCCTGATGAACCAGGCTGTTGCAACTGGTGGCCCACTGGCCCACATATCCATCACAGCCTGGTTGATATGCAAGTACAGTGGTACCTTGAGTTACGATGGTCCCCAAAATCGCCCTTTTATGTAAGTTTATTTTTTTAAATGCTTTTGTAAGTATATTTTTGGGGGTGTAAAAGGACTAGTCTATTTTACATTATTCCTTATGGGGATAAATTCGTTTGGTAATGGCACTTGAACAGCATTCTCGAACAAAAAAATATCGTAACCCGAGGTACCACTGTATTAAGACATTTATTGATACATTTCACCCATGAAGGGCTTTTTTCACCGTGCGAAATGTGGTCAGTAAATGTTTTAATACAGTGGACCCCCGGTTTTTGTAATTAATTCGTTCCAGAATGCTGTTCAAGTGCAGTTATCAAACAAATTTGTTCTCATAAGGAATAATGTAAATTAGATTAGTCCTTTTAGACCCCCAAAAATACACTTACAAAAGCACTTACAAAAATACACTTACATAATTGTTCGAGTTTGGAGCAGTATGAAAACCGGGGGTCCACTGTACAGTGGAACCCCGGTTAACGAAAAAAATTCATTGCAGAAGCCTGCTCAAGTGCCATTACCGAACGAATTTACTTCCTTAAGAAAAAATGTCATTTAGGTTAGTCTATTTCAGACCCCCAAAAATACACTTCCACAAGCACTTACAATATTATAGTTACATAATTGCACGATTTCCGGGGTTTTCGTTAACCGGGGTTCCACTGTACTTGCCTATGTCACTTTCTTGCACACATTATAGTATCATTAATCTTGTCAAGCTTTTTTTGCCTTGCCGATGAAGTTTGTAAAAGGATTAAACACTCTTGGAGAAAAACTGTCTTCATGTGAGTGATCTTTAGTAACATAATTTGTGTCGGTGTGGAGTTTGTGACAATGTTCCTATGTGCTACACATATAAACAGGGTGGGTCATAATTCCCTAGGAATTAGGTAATTATGAACCTCTTTATTCATGTATTATCTTGAATTATTGTAAATATTGTAGTATTGTAGAAACAGCTGTGTTTACTTCTTGGTAATACTGAACCTTTCTCTGTTATGCCTGGCCACTGGTTTCACTTGCAGTACTTCGTAAATGATCTTATTTTTGTAAATTGAAAAATATTTTGACCTTAGTGCTCAACTTTATTTTGTTAATGTTTCCTGTGGAAATGTTCTCACTTAAATTGGATTTTAATTATAGTAATGAGTATATTTAATAAACTTAAAATTTTAATTCATGATGGTTATTGAGTAGATTTTAAATTAAGTACAAAGCAATCTTATATGATAAAACTATTTGGGAGTGAGTGTATGAAAGATGAGGTGAATCCTAGGATAGACAAAGGAAGAAAGGTAGATGGAGCATTGAGCTACCCGGGAAAAGACAGTTTATCGTTGGATGCAAAAAATGGAAATGCATCGGAGTATATGCAGCACTTTAGTATGAGTGTGAAGCATGATGTGAATGTTGTGGTAAAAGGGAGACTTAAGTCAGTGTAGATGTTTGTGATCAGTATGTGGCGCAAATATTATGCAGAGAATAATAATTGAAGCAATTAAGTGTGGTGTTATGAATGATCATGAAGGAAGAGGAGGAGTTGCTGAGATGCTTTTGTTATTGGTGAAGGATGGATCAAGATAGGTTAGGTTAGGTAAGGTTTGTCAGCAAAATGTTTCCTGGCAAGATAAATTGACCAAAAGATGGTATAGTATAAAACTGAGATGAATGAAGGGGTAGGGGATACCCCTGGAGGGTTGGAAGGAGGATGTGAATGAGGTTTTAAGTGGCAGGGACTTGAGCATCTAGCAGGAATATGTGAGTGCATTTAAGTAGAGTGATAGGAAACGAGTAAATTTTGGGATTTGGTTTGCTGTTGGAGTGTCAACAAGATGACATTTTTGAAAGGATTCAGTGGAAAGTGGTTAGCTAAACTAAACTTCTGGAGATGGAAAGGGCAGTGCTTGCACTGTAAAGGATAGGTCTGGAATTGCAATGGAGAGGGTCATTTGAATTGTGGTGGATGCGCTTCTGCCAAGACAGCTGTTGAATAAGTGATGGTGAATGTGTTTTCTTACATTCAAATTATAAACCAATCAGCCTAACCTCTATTGTAGGAAAGTTGATGGAATCATTAGTTATGAATTTACTAACCTTTTTCACTAAGGTATTTGAGGTGGTGTAAGATAATGCAGTACTGTGTATATGGACTTCAGTAAGGCATTTGATAGAGTCCCAAACAGGGGATTGATAAAGAAAGTAGCAATGCATGGTATAGGAGAAATTATCTCCGGTATCATTGCATGGCTGACCAATAGGCAACAGAGTTTATGTAAATGGGAAGAAATCAGAATGGAGACCCATTACAAGGGGGTGTACCACAAGGGTCAGTACTGGGACTCTTGCTGTTTACAATCTTCATAAACAACATTGATGAGGGAATAACGAGAGACACAAGCAAGCTTGCCGATGACATTGAGATAGGCCGCTAAATAATTTCTGATGAGGACACTAGAAAGCTACAGGATGACCTGGATAGATTGATGTGGTCAGAGAAGTGGCAGATACAATTCAGTATAGACTGAATGTGAAAAAGATTTAGGATTTCTGGTTAGCAGAAATTTAAAGCAGAGACAACAGTGCATATATGTTCACAATAAAGTTTATAGAATACGTACTTGGCTTCATATCAGTATAAATAATAAAGTCCTAAGGTTATACTTCCATTTAACCCTTTCGGGGTTATGGTCGTACAAGTACGTTTTACGCACTGTGGTTATTGACGTACGTACTAGTACGCCTAAATTCTAGCGCCCTCAAATCAAGCAGAAACAGGCTGTTAGGCCTAGATGTGATAGAATGGGTCTGTGCGGTCAGTGTGCGCAGTATAAAAAAATTCCTGCTCCACACAGTGCATAATGAGGAAAAAAAAACTGACCGTGTTTTTGGTTTAAAACAGCGACTTTGCAGTCTATTTTCGTATGGTATTTATGCTTGTATTCTCGTTTTCTTAGTCTCATTTTATAGAATAGATGATATATTACAGAAAAAGAGATATTTTTGACTGGTTTCACGATGACAAATATCTTGAAACTGAGCGCAAGTAGCGAAAATGTTCGATTTGGGCCGATGTTCAAGATTAAACAAATCACACCATGCGTCCAATACACATCAACTGGCGAGTCTAATATTCTTGCACAAGTGCGCTGATATTATTTATACCATTTTTACAATGATGCAGTTGTATACATAACAGTAAATCTTCTATTTTTTGTGAAAATAAAAATTCAAAATGGAAAGCAAAAGTAATGTAAGAGGGCCTGGAGACGTGACTACTGAACAGAGAAGTTGTTATTTTAGTGCCTTGTTTATTATGGACCCTATTTTGAAATTGGCATCGTTTGAAATTTGTGTGAAATTGGCCAAATTGCCATTTTCTGACCACTATTTTGGGTAGTTGAAATTGGTAAATAGGCGGTTTCTTGTACTCAATCGATAGAAGAAATGTAGTTCTAGCGAAATAGCTATAATTTTAGTAGACTGAAACATAGGAATTTGCCGAAAATAGGGCTCAAAGTGGGCGAAATCGCCGATGCGTAAATGTCATGGACACCGCTAACTTCGCGAAAGCATAATTCCGTTAGTTTTCGATCAAATTTCATAATTTTTGTGGCGTTATGATCGGAAAAAGATTCTCTATCATTTCATAAGGAAAAATAATTTTTTTTAAATTCGTGGACCCTGAGAACGAGTTTCAGAGAGACCCCTTGGACCCCAAAGGGTTAATATACCCTTGATAAGGCCTCATTTAGATTATGCTGCTCAGTTCTGGTCTCCATATTACAGAATGACATAAATGTGCTAGGAAATATACAGAGAAGGATGATGTTGAGTCCAAGCATGAAAAATCTTTCTTATGAAGAAAAATTGAAGGCATTGAATTTGCACTCTAGAAAGATGTAGAATTAGGAGGGAAACAATTAAAGTGTATAATGGAAAACAGGAATAAATAAAAGGGATATGAGAAATGTGCTGAAAATATCTAACCAAGGCAATATTTGCAGCAAAGACTTCAAGTTGGACAAATTTAGGTATAGAAAACTTATAGGGAATACCAATTTGGCAGTAGTTTAAGATGAATGGAACTTGAAGGTAGCATCAGTGAAACAAGGACTCTAGGTAACTTGAAATATAGGGTAGATGGGTATGAGTGGTGTGGTTGGCTGTGAAAATTTGACCTGACAAGCATGGACCAATAGCCCTACTGCAGAGCTCTTATGTTTTTTGAGTTATTGCCAATGTAAAAAAAAAATAAAAGTTAAAATGGAAAGTGCTTTAAATTTTTTACATACAGTAATTTTAGGAAGATAACTTACCAATTTTATAACAGTTAATATACAGTGCACAGTTAAGCCACTAGCAATTGCTGGGTGTTTCATATTAGTCAACATCAAGAAACATTTAATACTTGTAGGTGCAGAATGTTTGGGAAACATTCTGATGTTACCCGTGAACATACAGTGGAACCTCGGTACTCGAACTTAATTCGTTCCAGAAGGCTGTTCGAGTGCTGATCTGTTTGAGTATCGATTCTAAATAAATTTGAAAAATGCCTTTCACCGGGTATGATTTTTTTTGTTTTATGGGACTATGGCTGCCCTGATCTGTTTCTTAGCCAAGATGCAATTGAAATTATTGTAATATTCCTTTCTTCTGAGTAATGGTAGGCGGACTGTTTTCTCTACTTCAAACTTCTCTTAAAATAATAATTAATATCTAGCCTAGTACATCACCTTATGTTATTCTCAAAATACATGTAAATCTTTCACTGATTTACACATCAAAAGATATATATTTTGCCTAAAATTTACAGAATTTATTTTTATGGTTGAGTTTTCAGGCTAATTTAGCGGCTTTTTACAACTACAAAAAAGCACTGGATTTTAACTGACGAGAGAGAGAAAAAGAAGTAGGGGCCCCCTTTAGATATTTTGAGAATGCAAAGGATGCAATAAACCTTGGCAGAAAAGGTGGAAGATTAAGGAATACTGTAGTTATGAGCTTCGTAAATATCGGGATATAGAAAAATTGTCAAGCAGGTATGTAGTTTACTTTGTTCAGAAGCTTTAGGACAAAGAAACTTACAGGAGAAAATTTTCATATTTAGTAGCTCTGTTTTCTTCAAACACACACCATTAAGGCACTTTCACTTCAATACGTATAGTCAAACACCAATATTTTGTATGTATTTGGACCAGAAGCATGAAGTTTGAGTCCACCCAATCTAACTTACCCAGAAAATGTGAGAGAAATTAGTGAATATTTTCAACAAAATATTACAGACTAAATATAAACTGGTACTCACCAATGCCTGTTGTTCTTATCCTCTAGTAAAACATATACATAACATTTATATCATGTGTCGGGTAAGGTTATGAAGTTAAATACTCTACTGAAAAGTCTTCATTGAAATTCCTTACAAAATTAAAGATTTTACCATTGCCACCTAGAATCAGGTATATCTATTTTAACATCTGTTTAAATACTAAACTATTAGTAATTATGTGCTTTACCAATCACCATCATGTAAATCACATTTTATGTATGGTATGAGATGAAATATTGGTGAAAAGCACTGAAATTCCTTAAAATCTGATCAAATTTGCCACTGTCACATGGCATCAGGCATAGCCCCTTTTTTTATTAACACATCGGCCGTCTCCCACCATGGCAGGGTGACCCAAAAAAGAAGAAACAAGTTTTTTTTTCTTTTCACATTTAGTAATTTATACAGGAGAAGGGGTTACAAGCCCCTTGCTCCCGGCATTTTAGTCGCCTCTTACGACACGCGTGACTTACAGAGGAAGGCTTCTTCTCCACCTCCCTATGGAGTAGTCTTACCCATATTAACACTTATTCTCTAGTGATATATGCTTCACTGACCATTGTCTTGTAAATCACATGTTGCATAAGGTTATAAGGTAAAATGCTTTTATTAAGCACTGAAATTTATTGAAAAATGTGAGTTATTTTTGACATTGATACTCAGTGTTGTGTAGTATACCCTAATTAACTCTTAGCTAAATACTCACTAATTATGTGCTCTACCATGCACCAACATATACACAATATACTTATGGCTATACATATTGCCATAATTATACAGTACTTTGCAGTCTACTGCTAAATGAGGGGAATATCAAATACTGTACAAGCAAAACCCACTGGGAAGAAGGCAACATTTATATGATGTCTCGACAGTAGGAGTCACTGGTGCGGCAGCTAGTTAATGGTTGCTTTAAAAGTGATATGCCTTGAAGATACACACCTCCTCCTGCCTCCCCTTACTTCCAGCTTAAGCCTACCAGGCCTCTTGGTAGGCCAGTAAATGAGTACCAGGCCTCTTGGTAGGCCAGTAAATGAGCCACTCACCATCACAGTATTAAATATCAGAATTCCTCCAGGCTCAGTGATCATGTCATTTTTTGAGTATTAAAACGAATATTGCTGTATGACCCTTACAGGTTTAGTGCTTAATATTATATTATTATTTTTAAAATGATCATTACATTTTTTTTTTTTACGAAGAATAAGATTCTGAAGTTTAGGTGTTTGTAATATAATTGATTTAAGAACATATGACAAACCCATATGCACATTTAGAACTATATAACAACAGAAAATACATATTTTTTTATTTTTTACATTATTTTGTTTGAATGTTCTGTAAGTTTGAAGTGATGGCGTGTTAAAAATGCAATATAGTATACCATGAAGATATTTTAGTTATTTTTCAGAAATTTTGAATGAGAACACTTCCATAAGTTTACTGGAAGAGATCTTTATAAATTAATTAATTTCTTTCTGAGCCTATTCATCAAAATCATAATGAGATGCATTCTTCTAATTTAATATTCATATTTCCTCACCAGATGGCTGGGTTCTTAGATGGATTATTATTTAAAAACAATTGTTACTTTTATCTTTAAATTTTTGTATATTCTAGAACTGATTTGTCAGTTTAGATTTAATATTTTAAATCCATTGAGAAAATTGCTTTGCTGTATTGACATTATCAGCTAACGTAAACCATTTGTTTCAGACACAAGATTACTGATGTATCTTCACGAGTTCACAAAGAAGTTGAACATCTAAGGTGAAGACAACAAGATGAGTGATAATCGTCTCTCACTATTGAGCTGAAATAGGAATGGCTGGAAGGAAAGGAAAAATAAAATTTTGACGCTACCATCTTCATGATGGAAGGATTACACATTCCATATCCAGGAAAATTTCATAGTGTAAATCCAGCAGGTAGTGTGGTGGGACAACAGACTCTCATTCATCCAGGTGCAGCGTTTTATGGTAATTTTCACATCCAAAAAAATAATGAGTTGGGTACTTTCCATGCCCAGAAAAGTGCTGAATTTAGAAACTTTCCGGCTCAGAAAAGTGTACAGCCTGAAAATTTCGATGCCCAGACTAATACAGAGACTGGAAGTTTTAGTGCCCAGAAAAATGCAGAGCCTGGAAGTTTTCCCGAACAGAAAAATATAGTCTCAGGAAGTTTTATCGTGCAGAAAAACAAAGAAGCTACAAAGGACGAAGCTACCAACACAGGCGATGAAAAACCGTACGACTGTGATCGTTGTAGCAGAAGTTTTGCTCAGAAGAGTCACCTTACTAGTCACATGCTCTGGCACAGTAAGGAAAAGAACTTCGAATGTGTGATATGTGGTAAGCGCTTTACTATGGAGAGCCATCTCAATGGCCACATGCACGAGCATAACCGAGAGAAGAAATTTGAATGCCAGGTTTGTGGGAAACGATTTGCTATGGAAAACTATTTAAATAGTCATATGCTTGTTCATATTACTGAAAAAAAATTTGAATGTAAGATTTGCGATAAGAGGTTTTCTATGGAGAATCACCTTAATAGTCACATGCTCGTGCACAATCAGGAAAAAAAATACGAGTGTGGAAAGTGTCATAAAAGGTACAGCCAGAAAAGTCACTTGAACAGTCATATGCTGAAACACAGCACAGATAAGAAGTTTGAATGTACATTGTGTAGCAAAAGATTCAACATGGAAAATCACCTAAACAGCCACATGCTCGTACACAGCGAAGAAAAGAGATACGAATGCGTGCTGTGTGGGAAGCGCTTTCACATGGAGAACCACCTCAATAGTCACATGCTGGTACACAGTGAAGAGAAAAAGTTTGAGTGTACTCTGTGTGATAAACGATTCAATATGGAAAGTCACCTAAACAGCCATATGCTAGTACATAACAGTGAAAAGAAGTTTGAGTGTTTGCTGTGTGGTAAAAGGTTCAGTATGGAGAGCCATCTCAATAGCCATATGCTCGTGCATAACGAAAAAAAGTTTGAGTGTAATTTATGTGGTAAACGGTTTTACATGGAGATCCATTTAAACAGCCATATGGTCATGCACAGTAGTGAAAAAAACTTTGAGTGCGAAATATGTGGCAAACAATTTTTAATGGAAAGCCATCTTAATAGCCATATGTTAGTGCACAGTGAAGAGAGGAAATATGAATGTTTGTTATGCGGGAAACGATTTAATATGGAAAGTCACCTCAACAGCCACATGTTAGTGCACAATGAGAAAAAGTTTGAGTGCGTTTTGTGTGGCAAACGCTTTAATATGATAAGTCACCTTAACAGCCACATGCTCGTGCACAGTGAGAAGAAATTTGAATGTGATATTTGTGGGAAACGGTATAAGCAGAGTAGCCATCTTAACAGTCATAGGTTTGTGCACACACAACAGAAAAATTTTGAATGCGAGGTGTGCAGGAAGCGATTTTCCCAGGAAAGCCATCTTAGTAGCCATAGGTATGTACACAGTGAAGAAAAGAAATTTGAATGCGAAATCTGTGGAAAACGCTTTATGCAAGAACTTCATCTCAACAGCCATAGGTTTATGCATAATGAGGAAATAAAACTTGAATGTCAGGAATGGGGAAAAAGGTTTACTCAGAAAAGTCAGGTAAATGGTCAAATATTTATACACACTGACGAAAAAAGGTTCGAGTGCGAAGAATGCGGCAAGCGCTTTGCACAGAAGAGTCATTTAAATAGCCATAGATTTGTACACAGTGAGGAGAAAAGGTTTGCATGTGATGTCTGCGGGAAGCGTTTCTCACACGAAAGTTACCTTACTAGCCACAGCTATGTGCATAGTGAAGAGAAAAAGTTCGAGTGCGAAGTTTGTCACAAACGCTTCACACACGAGAGCCATCTCAACAGCCACAGATTTGTGCACAGTGAGCGAAGAACCCTGGAGCAGGTGGAGTTCCCTAAACCTGTACAGCAGCCTCAGACTGAGCAAGTACCTATAACTAATAATGTAGAAGTCCAGACCGATAAAAAGCCATTTGAATACGAGGAAAATGGAAAATTGTTAATACAACAGACTTATCAACCACCATATGCGTATGCTCAGTGGGAACACGTTCGAACATTGTGGTCATTGTAGCCAAAGTCCAGTGGCAAACCGTGAACAGTACTTAAAATGTAATTCGACAGAATGCTAATATTTACCGGTAAGTACGGTATAAACTATTTTAAAGCAGTAAGGTTAAAATTCTTTTATTTGTGGGAATTTCAGTTGATATGGCTCTGCCATTCTTAAGAAAGAAGAGATACTCTTATGCAACTTATTTATGTGATACATTTCTTGATATTTGTAGATATGAACCATATAACCAGAAGAAAAGCAATTCAGTTAATGTATCGTAATGCTGCTGGCTGCTGAAATAAACACCTAAGCCAACATAACTGAAAATCATAAGAATTTGGTAATATGCAGGTGTCCCTCATTTTATGCAAATTCACTGTTATGCGAGGCCCTATTTCTATCAGTATATCTATACGTACGTGTGATCTGCACTCACCGTAAGTGATAAGCGAGGTCTGCAAAGTGTATTGATGACTTAATGGAATCAAGAGTTAATAACATGACTGAGCTACATGGAAGTACAGTGGGACTTGAAACGAGTCCACTGCATAAAGCGAAGGACGTCTTTACTGCACTTGCTTGATTTGTATTAGGTAAATGAGTAGGACCTCATACTGCAAACTAGAAAATTTATAAAAAACAATTATTCAGATCATTTTGCATGAAGTTACAACAACATCCTGGAAAAGGATGTTCAGTTTTAGAGTCTTGAAGTGACTCTCCTCAAATATATCATATCAGTAGCAACCTCCTTAATGACCAATGCTAGGCTTGAATACGTCTTCACCTGTTTGAAAGATGATTACAGTAAACACTCGATTTAATGGACTTGGTTTAAGGGGCTTCGAAAATACGAATGAAAACCGCTGGATCAGTTAATTCGGAAACAAGGGATGAAGTCTATTGGCTCCAGAATTGTTCATTATTGCTACAATTGCAGGGAAAACAATATCATCTCTGTCCACCACTATCACCATTGCCAGCCACCCACTCCCCCCTTGTATTTCGTTGAATCGAAGGTTTACCTTAGTAACTCCAATGCCATGGTGTCTCCTTAGGCAAATAAGCCTAAAGTAAATACATATATTATTTATAGAGAAAAATATGTCTGTGATTCTGTAATCTATTTATGGTAGGCAATATTGTGTGCTAATTAACTATGCTATTTAAGAAATGAATGGCCTTCTTGTAAGAGGAAAGGATTAATAGTATATTAGTTTGATGTTATACATTATAAACCTGGGCTTGTCACTCATAACACCTCTTCAAATAGAATTTTTGCTGATTGTATTTCTTCATGAAAGGGGTTATATAAAAGGCACTTATTCACATATTCACTATACATCTTTTTTTTTTTTAAGTTTTTAATCTATCTTAATTACTTTCTTTGTTATAAAAGAAAGTAGAAATATTGGAAAACTTTGGGCATCCTAAGTATAGTCTGCCTATTTACAAACATTAGCACAGACCAGGGCACGACTGTGCACTCTGCATCAAGGTACAAGTACTCCTTGACTTGTGATGGTTCCACTTTACGATGGGGCAAAAGGAATTACTTTGGAGATGAAATTTACCCAGCATAAAGGCAGCAAGTTTGTAACTTGCATTCATTTATTTACTTTTCAGTACTGGTATTTAGTTAGTTATAGTAATTGTTTATTTAGTTATTCAGTGACAGTAGTTATTTACTTATTTAACATATATTCATATATGACACGATATTTTTGACTTATGGTGGGTTCGTCAGAAGGTGACCCCATAGTAAGCCAAGGGGCACCTATATTATACCACTTAGCCAGACCCCACATACTGAACAGTATAGTAATGCATACTGTAAGTTGATACAGAGTGCTCGGATTCAAGTCTTGCCCTGGTCTGATATATAATGTCTTTAAATACTGCAATTTCTCTCATTTCGCGAATTGTTCAGCATAGACTACCTATGCTATTTCTTAGGATAAACACAGTCATATTGAGACAGAGAAAATCATGTTTAAAGAACGGTCACTTTTAAGCAGCTAAATCGTATTTTCAACTTGCAAAATGAAGAGTAGCTTAAAAAAGAATCTGAAACCTTTTGACGTAAATAAGAGTTATCAGCTCCTCTGCACCTATGTTTCTTACTACACTAGAAATTAAGTCCTTCATCAGTCAGTAATAGTTTTCACTCTTAGGGGTCTATGTAATATTACAAGTAGTATATTTGTGCATATATAAGCGAACAAGCATGAGAGAGGTTGTAACATGATGACTGAGGCAGAATGAGCTGGCTTATTTACGCTGTTGATCTCGATAACTTTCCAATAAATGTGAAAAATGATGGAAAAGCATTATTAACAAAGATAAGAAACCAGCATCATTATGGCGTAAAGTGGCACTACCCTCCCCTTCCATGGATCAAACGATCACCCTCCCCTGCCCCTCACTTTTATCATACCAGAGAGAACTGGTGCAAAGCCAATTGGTGGCAAGAAAGACCCAGTTGTAGAGGCAGACTTTATTGAGACATTTCACCTGTGGACAGGTGAAATGCCTCGATAAAATTCCTGTTTTTCATTAATTCCCTTAGCATTTTCCATGATGGGCACATCATGTGACATGGCCACTACATATGACACTGCTGACATGAACTAATACTAACTGGTTCTGTGTGTCTGTCATACTGGTTTTCTATCATGTAATAAAAAATTCTTTTTGATATTAGAGTAACAAAATCAAGTTCTGAAAACCAGTGCAAGTTTCAATAGCATGTTAAAACCTCAATTTTGCTAATACACATTAATATAGTGTCTATTTACTTAAATGTGAGGAAATAAAGGTTTAGTCTTAATGGGAAGCTATGGACAGATAGCTGGTAGTGTACAAAATATTCACATACTCTCTGTACTCGTTATTTAGGGACAGTCAAGCATTACAGTTGGGATAACAACAAAATAAAATTGTCATAAAATTTTTACTTAATTTAACTTGTATAATTAGTATACATTGTTTTATATCAAAGTACTTAATATTTTTAAATGGCAATGCTAATGTTGTATAAAATTATTTATGATAGAATGTTCAAACCAAAAATCATCCATTTTGGGTTAATGTAATACTTGGACTTTCCTGAAAATAAATATTGCAATTCCAGTTCAAGTTACAATAGGCAAAAAGTGTAAGTGGCATGGTTCCGGCTTATCACCTTTGTAAAGTAAACTGACGGCTGGTAGTAAGAAAATTTGGTTTCTCTGTTTTGAAGTGAACGATATTAAAACACCGTGACTCGACGAAGCATTTCCGTGAAGCCTCGCTGTTTTAATGTACTAAAGAATGCATTTAAATCGTGCCCTCTTCAGAATTTTAATGTCCGGAACCATGCCTTCGTTATCTTTTAGACGTCTTTTAGACAGGCTCCTTGCAACTCCTGTACGTTTTCTTTTTGTTTAATAAAATTTTTATATTCTATAAAAATGTAGTGTTTCCCTACTGAACCAGTGTAGTGAACAATTAACTTGGAAGTAGCCAAAGTTAACTTGAGATAGAGAAACTCCATTCAATATTACTTTGAAGTACAGTGGTACCCCGAGTTTCGAACTGCTCCCAACTCGACCAATTATGTAAGTACGTATATTATTGTAAGTGCTTTTGTAAGTGTATTTTTGGGGGTCTGAAACGGACTAATCTAATTTACATTATTCCTTATGGGAACAAATTCGTTCGGTAACGGCACTTGAACAGCCTTCTGGAACGAAGAAAGTTTGAAACTCGGGGTACCACTGTATTATCACAAAAATACAGCATGTATGTGATTGTCATCATGCATCCATACAATGTTCCATGTTTGTATATGAGTGTCTGGATAAAGAAATGTATAATGAAGGGATGGAAAAATAATGAAAATGCATATACAGTGGACCCCCGGTTAATGGCCTGCTCCAAACACTAACAATTATGTAAGTGTATCTTTGTAAGTGTATGTTTGGGGGTCCAAAAGGACTATTCTAATTTACATTATTCCTTATGTTAATAAATTCGTTCGGTAACGGCACTTGAACAGCATTCTGGAACGAATTATGGCCGTTAACTGGGGGTCCACTGTATATGAATTTGTAAATTTGAAAAAAAAAAAGTATTTGAAGGAAAATTTAATTATTCAAGTATTACAGACATGTGTCACTGAAGTGCTGTAGTGCCAGAGTGGCACCAGGGGACACTTAGGGGTTAAACACCCTCAAAAAATTCCCTCATTTTCTCAAAACCTCCCCGGATAATAATGTTGCTTTGAAACAAGTCTCCTAGGCCCCTTCCAACTGACAACCACTCCTACGCTTGTCCTCCTCCAGTATAGCAATACTGGCCCCATCCTTGTCCTGCAAGTCCTCTTAGAATGGAGGTTTTTCATATGCTAGGACTCTTTCCTGAGACTAGTGGAGGATCAAGCCTCCACCAGCTGAATAACCAACACAGGTTTAGTACTTCACATAAATTAAAAAATTGAGACATTACCGCATGGTAGGTGTCAGAGCAGCCGGCTACAAGTAGTGTGCTGCAACAGGCCTATCATTTCTAGAGGTAAGGAAGTCTCAGTCTCTTGATAATTATCACCAATACCAGTATGGGAGTCTTCAGTTTCTTGTATGATGGTACATTTGCTACATGATATAAAGAACAAAAAGGCACAGTACCGTGACTGGAACAATACACAAATAATCCGCACATAGGAGGGAGGAGCTTACAATGACGTTTTGGTCCAACTTGGACCATTTACTAAGTCACACTAACTGTACGGGTTATTTGTGTATTGCTACGTGCTATGTCAATATTTTTGTCAAGTCACATTTGCAGGTCACCTGGATGGAAATGATTGATAAAAGAAATTATTCTTTGAGTGTAGCAACAAATTCCTAGATACAAATAAATTAAAAAATAGCCAAAGACTTGTAACAAGAATAATACTGCAACTGAGTATGAGGAGAGACTTGAGAAACACACTAATGATTGATGATTTGTTATTTACTATTTTTTTTTTATTAACACATCAGCCGTTTCCCACCAAGGCAGGGTGGCCCGAAAAAGAAAAACTTCACCACCATTCACTCCATCACTGTTTTGCCATAGTTGCACTTACACTACAGTTATAAAACTGCAACATTAACACCCCTCCTTCAAAGTGCAGACACTGTACTTCCCATCTCCAGGACTCAAGTCCGGCCTGCCGGTTTTCCTAAATCCCTTCATAAATGTTAAATTGCTCACACTACAACAGCACGTCAAGTCCTAAAAACTATTTGTCTCCATTTCCTTCTATCTAACACGCTCACGCATGCTTGGTGGAAGTCCAAGCCCCTCGTACACAAAACCTCCTTTACCCCCTCCCTCCATCCTTTCCTAGGTCAACCTCTACTTCGCCTTCCCTCCACTACTGATTTATATACTCTCGAAGTCATTCTATTTTGTTCTACCCTCTCTACATGTCCAAACCACCTCAACAACCCCTCCTCAGCCCTCTGGAAAATAGTTTTGGTAATCCTGCACCTCCTCCTAATTTCTACACTATGAATTCGCTGCATTATATTCACACCACACATTGCCCTCAGACACGACATCTCCACTGCCTCCAGCCTTCTCCTTGTTGCAACATTCACCACCCATGCTTCACACCATATAAGAGTGTTGGTATAACTATACTCTCATACATTTCCCTCTTTGCTTCCATGGACAAAGTTCTTTGTCTACAGACTCCTCAGTGCACCACTCACCTTTTTCCTCTCGTCAGTTCTATGATTCACCTCATCTTTCATAGACCTATCTGCTGACACATCCACTCCTAAATATCTGAATACATTCACCTCCTCTATACTCTCTCCCTTCAACCTGATATCCAATCTTCATTTACCTAATTTTTTTGTTATCCTCATCACCTTACTCTTTCATATATTCACTTTCAGTTTTCTTTTTACAAACCCTACCAAACTCATCCACCAACCTCTGCAACTTCTCTTCAGAATCTCCCAAAAGCACAGTGTCATCAGCAAAGCGCAAATGTGACAATTTCCACTTTGTGTTAGATTGTTTATCTTTTAACCCCAAACCTCTTGCCAACACCTGAGCATTCTCTTCTTTTACCCCATCTATAAATATATTGAACATCTATGGTGACATCACACATCCTTCTCTAAGGCCTACTTTTATCGGGAAATAATCTCCCTCTCTCCTACATACACCTGAGCCTCACTATTCTTATAAAAACTTTTCACTGCTTTCAGTAACCTACCTCCTAATCCATACATTTTCAACATCTGCCACATTGCCCCGATATCCACCCTGTCATACACCTTTTCCAAATCCATAAATGCCACAAAAACCTCTTTACCCTTATCTAAATACTGTTCACCTATATGTTTCACTGTAAACACTTGGTCTACACACCCCTACCCTTCCTAAAGCCTCCTTGTTCATCTGCTATCCTACTCTCCATTTTACTTTTAATTCTTTCAATAATAACTCTTCCATACACTTTACCAGGTATACTCGACAGACTTATTTCCCTATAATTTTTGCATTCTCTTTTGTCCCCTTTGCCTTTATACAAAGGAACTACACATGCTCTCTACTAATCCCTAGTTACCTTACCCTCTTCCATACATTAATTAAATGTAAGCACCAACCACTTCAGAATTATATCCCCACCTGCTTTTCTATCTTTATCCCATCAATATCAGCTGCTTTACCCCCTTTCATTCTACTCACTGCCTCACAAACTTCCCCCACACTCACAACTTGCTCCTCACTCCTACAAGATGTTATTCCTCTTTACCCTATACACGAAATCACAGCTTCCCTATCTTCATCAACATTTAACAATTCCTCAAAATATTCCCTCCATCTTCCTGATACCTCTAACTCTTCATTTAATAACTCTCCTCTTCTATTTTTAACAATCAAATCCATTCGCTCCCTAGGCTTCCTCAACTTATTAATCTCACTCAAAAACGTTTTCTTATTTTCAACAAAATTTGTTGATAACATCTCACCCACTCATTTGCTCTCTTTTTACATTGCTTCACCACTCTCTTTACCTCTCTCTTTCTCTCCATATACTCTTCCTTCCTTGCATCACTTCTACTTTGTAAAAACCTTTCATATGCTAACTTTTTCTCTCTTAATACTCTCTTTACATCATTCCACCAATCACTCTTCTTCCCTCCCACACCCACTTTCCTGTAACCACAAACTTCTGCTGAACACACTAACACTACATTCTTAAACCTACCCCATACATCTTCGACCCCATTGCCTATACTCTCACTAGCTCCTCTATCCTCCAATAGTTGTTTATATCTTACTGTAACTGCCTACTCTTTAAGTTTATAAACCTTCACCTCTCTCTTACTTGCTGCTTCTATTTTCTTTGTATCCCATTACTCTCACTTTAGCTACAACTAAAAAGTGATCTGATATATCTGTGGCCCTTCTATAAACATGTATAGTATCTTGAAGTCTACCCAACAGTCTTATCTACCAATACGTAGTCCAACAAACTATACTGTCATTACACCCTACATCATATCTTGTATACTTAATTATCCTCTTTTTCTTAAAATATGTATTACCTATAACCAAACCCCTTTCTATACAAAGTTCAATCAAAGGCCCCCCATTATCATTTACACATGGCACCCCAGTCAATGTGTCAAAAAAAAATACCGATAAAGGAAATCAGGATATTGAAGCAAAATTACACTAATTTAGCAAAAGTATTTAAGAAAAACGATTGTAGTAATAATGTCTTGAGGCAGCTATAACTATTTGAAGATTTCCACTATATGTTAATATAATGTATGCACAGTATGATAAAATACATGGATAACACACACAATACATGGATAATACGTAGATTTGTGATTATCAAGGCCATTTACTGGATTAAAAAGTTCTCTATTCATTTGAGAAATATTAATCTAGAAGCTAAATTGTTACTTCATATCAATGTTTTAGTGCTTTGCTTTCATGTATAAATCTTTATAATAAAAAATGATTGCTGTGGAATATAGTCATTCCTCTTAGTTCTGGCAATAATATTCCTCTAAGGTCATTCCTCTTACCTCTGGCAATAATCTTGAAAGCAAACTCCTTTTTGTGGTGGGGAGAATTATGAATTTGTAAATGCTGTGAACCACACTGGCTGATACACTTCCAACATCCACACCACCCTAAACACTCACCCTAAACACACTCACCCTAACACACACACACACACATACTTCCTAACCTCCTCAGTGATATAGAATCTAACTTTTTAACAAATTAATCTATGGACCAACTTTGATATCAAATTTACACACATTAACCCTCACCTTCACTAACCCCCTAAACATCCACACCCTTTACTTTCACACACTTGCAGCCTTCACACACTCGCAGCCTTCACACACTCGCAGCCTTCTCACACTCGCAGCCTTCACACACTCGCAGCCTTCTCACACTCGCAGCCTTCACACACTCGCAGCCTTCTCACACTTGCAGCCTTCTCACACTTGCAGCCTTCACACACTCGCAGCCTTCACACACTCGCAGCCTTCACACACTCGCAGCCTTCGCACACTTGCAGCTTGGCACACTCGCAGCCTTCGCACACTCGCAGCCTTCGCACACTTGCAGCCTTCGCACACGCAGCCTTCACACACTCGCAGCCTTCGCACACTTTAAGCCTTCACACACTCATAACTCACACACTCATATCCTGGCACACCCATACCCACATCACTCACCTGGTTGGTATTATTGGCAGGATGGCCAGAACATTTGCTGTACACTGTTCCTGTACACTCTTGGCCCCTAAAGGGAGGTTCCTTGATGCTGTTGATGGGCGCTTGATCCAAGAAGTTGGACCATATCGTCCCTTTAATTGAACATGATTACCTCCCATTCCTACAGGTGCTGTGGGGGAATGGACCCCTAAGATATAATGTGGACTGTATTTATACTACTTAGCTTGATGATGCATCCACGACTCCCCAGCCATCTCAGAAGTCGTTAGTTGATGCACACGGTCACATCCCCCACAGGGCTGTATGGGTGTATAAATGCACACATGAGTATTTTATTATTGCCCCAAAGGAGCGTATGCCATATCGCCAGTCATACATAAAGACTGTGATGGACACTCACGTGTTTTGGGCGTATCGCCCGCGTATCACTGGGTGAATGATAAATCTGCCTAAAACAAATTATGCTTTCCTAACTGGGCAGCTGGTGGCATCTAGGTTTAAGCAGACTTACCTGGGTATTTGTATCAGACCCTTAACCCTTTGGGGGTTTCAGGACCCTCTCCGAAACTCGTTCTCAGGGTCGCAAATTTTTCGGAAAAAAAATAAATTATTTTTTCTTATGAAATGATAGAGAATCTTTTTCCGATCATAACGCCACCAAAATTATGAAATTTGATCGAAAACTAACGGAATTATGCTTTCGCGAAGTTAGTCCTATTTTTGTCAAATTCCAATGTTTCAGTCTACTAAAATTATAGCTATTTCGATAGAACTCCATTTCTTCTATCGATTGAGTATAAGAAACCGCCTATTTACCAATTTCAAATACCCAAAATAGTGGTCAGAAAATGGCAATTTGGCCATTTTCACACAAATTTCAAAGGATGCCAATTTCAAAATAGGGTCCAGAATAAACAAGGCAGACATTCCTGGCACTAAAATAACATCTCTGTTCATTAGTCACGTCTCCAGGCCCCTCTTACATTATTTTTGCTTTCCATTTTGAATTTTTATTCTCACAAAAAAATAGAAGGTTTACTGTTATGTATACAACTGCATCATTGTAAAAATGGTATAAATAATATCAGCGCACTTGTGCAAGAATATTAGACTCGCCAGTTGATGTGTATTGGACGCATGGTGTGATTTGTTTACTCTTAAACATCGGCCAAAATCGAACATTTTCGCTACTTTGCGCTCAGTTTCAAGGTACTTGTCATCGTGAAACCAGTCAAAATTATCTATTTCTGTAAAATATCATCCATTCTATCAAATGAGACTAAGAAAATGAAAATACAAGCATAAATACCATACGAAAATAGAGTGCAAAGTCGCTGTTTTAAACCAAAAACATGGTCAGAGTTTTTTTTTCCCTCATTATTCACTGTGGTGTGCAGGATTTTTTTTATACTGAGCACACTGACCGCACAGACCCATTCTCTCACATCTAGGCCTAACAGCCTGTTTCTGCTTGATTTGAGGGTGCTAGAATTTAGGCTTACTAGTACGACGAAAACCCTGGGGCATAAGCCGTACTAGTACGGCCGAAACCCCGAAAGGGTTAATTCAAACCTGGAAGAACGCTGCTGAAGAGTCACTGCCTAGTTAGACGAAGCAAACTCATAACTGTCTCTTTACTTTCAACAATCTCGGTCTTTTTGCAGTAGTAAGAAGCTGGGCACACTTCTGAATATACCGCGATTTTATGATTAACACTAACACTAAACGCGCTGGAACAGAGTTCTTATACGATTTCCCGACGTTAGTGGAGATTGAATAGGAGAACGAACGTGCACAACAAATGTCCTTTGTTAGTTTAAATCCCCTCGCGCCACAGCTCCCGTCCCTTTCGTTGCTGAGTTCAATCTGCCACCCTTCTGCGCCCCGCAGCTCGGTTTGCCCGGTTTCGCTGACCTCAGCTCAATTTCAATACTTGCAAAACACTGCAACAATTTGCAATTCAAATGCGCTGTGTTCTCTAAATATTTCGATCACTGAAGCACATGATTGGAGGTTCAAGTGTAGAAACTAATACAGCAGTTTCCTTTAACTTTCCTGCTATGGCAAAGAGTCACATTTCATCAAATGTCTCAAACATACACTCCTTGCAACTGGTCAGGCATATGTGACTTCTTGGTTGGGTCCGTACATCTGTTACCAATTAAGTTTGTTGATCAGGAAGCCAGACATGCCGTCTGTCCCTTTCTAAGGGCAGAAAGGGCTGGGCCCTTGAAAAGGGCAGAAAGGGCTGATACCCACCCCTCTCTTGGAGAATTTTCTCCACTGGGGGGCAGCGAAGGTTCACTGTAAGTGAACTACTCATCGCTTAACATTAATTTTATTTTCTCACTCACCATCACTGCTGCTTGTCTTTTCTGAACAGCTTCAGTCTTTGTGGTTTCTGGAGAATCACTAATTTTATTTTTGTTTTCAACACTGTGTAATTCTAACGGCACTAATTTATCTATTGTCCACTTATTCACTACACCTTTGCTCAAAACATCAACTGTCCTGATGATTCCATTTGCATCAGGATATTTGGTCACAATTTTTCCAAGAGGCCATTGGGACCTTGGACCATCATTGTTAATAATCACTATGTCACCAGGTCTTAAGGACTTATAATTTTCTGGAACACCAGCTCCATAGAAGTGTTCTCTCAATGAGGTGAGATAGTCTTCTCGCCAAATTTTCTACCAGCGTTCAATCACTTTATTAAGGTGTTTGAATTTATGTCTGAGTTGCTCAGGTTTGAAATGAGTAGGATCCTCTATGATTTCTTTATCATTCATGGGAGGAACAGGTTCGAGGCTTCTGCAATGTAGTAAATGAGATGGGCTTAACATTTCTAAATTGTCCAGATCATTGGTAACATACGTTAAAGATCTGTTGTTGACTCTATTTTCTATTTCAGTTACGATTGTACGAAATTCTTCTAAGTCTATTCTCTGACGATGAGTCTTCCTTAAACAACGTTTTACAATGCCTATCATTCTTTCGTAAAATCCTCCGTGCCATGGGGATTTAGGAGGAATGAATCTCCAACGACAATTGCGTTGATTCAGCATCTGTTGTACTTCTGGCTGCTCAAAAATCTTGTTTATGTAAGCAGCACCAGCAACAAAATTCGTTGCATTGTCTGATATCATCAGCCTTGGACATGCCCTTCTGGCTGCAAACCTTCTAAATAATTTGATAAAGGTTTCAGTAGACATATCTGTGGCTACTTCTAGATGTACTGCTCTAATCGTAGCACAGGTGAACAAACAGATGTACACCTTAATAGGAACTTTGTCAACTGTTTTAGTTAAAATTATTGGTCCAGTGTAATCTACTCCTGTCACCTCAAATGGAGTGACATGACATACTCTTTCCGAAGGATATGGAGGTGGACCTGGATACTGACATACTCGCATATCATAATGACGACAAGTAATACAGTCCCTTATTTGTTTCTTCACACTTTGTCGACCTTGAGGTATCCAGTAGGATTGACGTATGTGACAAAGAGTGTCAGCTACACCACCATGTAACATGTTACTGTGGGCATTCTGAATAATCAGTCTTGTTAGCCAATGATTCTTGGGGATCAATACTGGATGTATTCTTTCTTTAGGTAGTGAAGAATTATGAATTCTCCCTCGACATCTTATAATTTTTTTCTGAGTCGAGATAAAGTCCTAAAGAATTAATCATATCAGGTTTCTTTGGAGATTTATCCTGAGTTTCCAGAAATCTATACTCTGTAGAGAAAATATCTTTCTGTATTAACTTTATCCAGTATGTAATGGGTTCAAGTAATTCATAATTAGGTTTTATCCCTTTAATGAATTTAAAGACAAGAGCTGTAACTCTTAAGAGTTTACCCAATGATGAGTATTTAGATCCATCAATGACTATTTCTTGTGTCTGCTATATTTAAACAGACTATTTCTGCTGTGTTCAAGCAGACTTGTTTCTTCTGGCATAATGTGAGCTTTTTACTGTGGCCAGTTATTTTTATTAGAGAGCCAGTTAGGTCCATGGAGCCATAATTTATTATCCACAAATTTCTTGAGTGGGACACCACGTGACAACATGTCAGCTGGGTTCTCTTGTGTAGAGACGTGGAGAAAGTGATAGTCTTCCTGCATCTCTCTTATTTCTGCTACTCTAATCTGTAATTAGACCAACTTACTCTTATTATTTCTTAACCACTGGAGAACTGCCTCATTGTCACTCCAGATCACAGTTTTTTCAATAGTGAGATGATCAAGTACAGTGGACCCTCGGTTAAAGGCCGTAATCCATTCCAGAAGCTTGGCCTTAAACCGAAATGGCCTTTAATCGAAATAATATTCCCCATAAGAATTAACCCTTAAACTGTCCACACGTAGATATACGTTCACTCGCGTAGCTGACCGAACGTAGATCTACGTTTTTTTTCAAATGTTTTTAACCTTGCCACGATAAGCCTGAGTTGCCTAGAGATTAGAGAATGGGTCTGTGCACTCAGTGTGTGTAGTATTACAAAATGTGGGAATGACAAACAAAATGCACTCTTCATTTTAAAGAAAACGAACAATTTATTTTTTTCTCAAAATACTCGGTCAGCTACGCGAGTGAACGTATATCTACGTGTGGACAGTTTAAGGGTTAATGTAAATACAATTAATCCATTCCAGACAAAAATATTAAAAAAAAAAAAAATTAACCTGACCAGCCAGGCTGTGGTTCGTACGTTGGACTGCGTGCGGCCAGCAGTAACAGCCTGGTTGATCAGGCTCTGGTCCAACATGAGGCCTGGTCACAGACCGGGCCGCAGGGGCATTGACCCCTGGAATTCTCTCCAGGTAAACTCCAGGTTAAATTAGTATTACATACCTTTATTGAAGACTAATGCTGGCTTCTGGAAGATAGGGAGGAGGAAAGAGGGAGGAGTTAGTGTTTGGAAGGGTAATCCTCCTCCATAAGGACTTCAGGTAGCAAAGCTCTCTCTGTGGTCTTTTAATGCCACTAGGATCAGCTTGAGAGTCACTCCACCAACTACACTCCCTGCATGCCTGCTACACTCCCTGCATGCCTGCTACACTCCCTGCATGCCTGCTACACCCCCTGCATGCCTTGCTACACTCTGCATGCCTGCTACCTCCTGCATGCCTGCTACACTCCTGCTGCCATCTGCATGCTGCTACACTCCTGCATGCCTGCTACACTCCTGCATGCCTCTACACTCCTGCATGCCTGCTACACACCCTGCATGCCTGCTACACTCCCTGCATGCCTGCTACACTCCCTGCATGCCTGCTACACTCCCTGCATGCCTGCTACACTCCCTGCATGCCTGCTACACTCCCTGCATGCCTGCTACACTCCCTGCATGCCTGCTACACTCCCTGCATGCCTGCTACACTCCTGCATGCCTGTCACTCCCTGCATGCCTGCTACACTCCCCTGCATGCCTGCTACACTCCCTGCATGCCTGCTACACTCCCTGCATGCCTGCTACACTCCCTGCATGCCTGCTACACTCCCTGCATGCCTGCTACACTCCCTGCATGCCTGCTACACTCCCTGCATGCCTGCTACACTCCCTGCATGCCTGCTACACTCCCTGCATGCCTGCTCACTGAGCTCCCCTGCATGCCTGCTACACTCCCTGCATGCCTGCTACACTCCCTGCATGCCTGCTACACTCCTGCATGCCTGCTACACTCCCTGCATGCCTGCTACACTCCCTGCATGCCTGCTACACTCCCTGCATGCCTGCTACACTCCCTGCATGCCTGCTACACTCCCTGCATGCCTGCTACACTCCCTGCATGCCTGCTACACTCCCTGCATGCCTGCTACACTCCCTGCATGCCTGCTACACTCCCTGCATGCCTGCTACACTCCCTGCATGCCTGCTACACTCCCTGCATGCCTGCTACACTCCCTGCATGCCTGCTACACTCCCTGCATGCCTGCTCACTCCCTGCATGCCTGCTACACTCCCTGCATGCCTGCTACACTCCCTGCATGCCTGCTACACTCCTGCATGCCTGCTACACTCCCTGCATGCCTGCTACACTCCCTGCATGCCTGCTACACTCCCTGCATGCCTGCTACACTCCCTGCATGCCTGCTACACTCCCTGCATGCCTGCTACACTCCCTGCATGCCTGCTACACTCCCTGCATGCCTGCTACACTCCCTGCATGCCTGCTACACTCCCTGCATGCCTGCTACACTCCCTGCATGCCTGCTACACTCCCTGCATGCCTGCTACACTCCCTGCATGCCTGCTACACTCCCTGCATGCCTGCACACTCCCTGCATGCCTGCTACACTCCCTGCATGCCTGCTACACTCCCTGCATGCCTGCTACACTCCCTGCATGCCTGCTACACTCCTGCATGCCTGCTACACTCCCTGCATGCCTGCTACACTCCCTGCATGCCTGTCTGCACTCACCTGCATGCCTGCTACACTCCCTGCATGCCTGCTACACTCCCTGCATGCCTGCTACACTCCCTGCATGCCTGCTACACTCCCTGCATGCCTGCTACACTCCCTGCATGCCTGCTACACTCCCTGCATGCCTGCTACACTCCCTGCATGCCTGCTACACTCCCTGCATGCCTGCTACACTCCCTGCATGCCTGCTACACTCCCTGCATGCCTGCTACACTCCCTGCATGCCTGCTACTCTCCCTGCATGCCTGCTACACTCCCTGCATGCCTGCTACACTCCCTGCATGCCTGCTACACTCCCTGCATGCCTGCTACTCTCCTTGCCTCTATGCCTGCCTGCCTTGAATTCTATCATGTTTCTCACTTTCTTTACCAAAGGAACTTTACTAAGAACTTTCCTTGGGGCATGGTGACTTATTTCGCAATTGCACTTGATAAATAACCACCAAAAACAATGGATTATAGCAAAATGTTTGGATGAATGAGCAGAAGCTTCCTCATGCACCGAGAGACACAGGCAAACTGAAGCACAAGCGGCCCCAGCCGGCGGACGGACGCATCCCATACGGCCTCTAACTGAAAACCGGCCTGTAACCGGGAGCCGAAAAACCGGCCTCTAACCGAGTTGGCCTTTAACCGAGGGTCCACTGTACTTTGTTGAGATAGACAGCTCATTTTGTACCTACATAGAGTGCTGTCAGTTCCAATCGTGGTACTGTTCTGACCTTCATGGGTGCAACCCTGGCCTTTGAAGTAATTAAAGTACTTCCTTCAGCATTACTCAAGTAAGCTACAGCACCATAACCTCTGGTTGACTGATTGCTGGGTGAGCGCCTCATGTTTTCTATGCCAGCGAGAGCTTCCCATGCTCTTTGACTGAGAGGAGCGACTCATATATTCTGGTTTCTTTTGTAATAACACTAGTTTTACAGCTTTTCTCGAAGGACCTTGGATCGTAGATACTTATACACTGTAGTATAAGTCTTTGGACCACCATGTGGCCACTATCTAGTTCGAAGGACCAACTTTGTTGGGGAATGGACCCCTAAGATATAACGTGGACTGTATTTATACTATTTAGCTTGATGATGCATCCACGACTCCCCAGCCATCTCAGAAGTCGTTAGTTGATGCACACGGTCACATCCCCCACAGGACTGTATGGGTGTATAAATGCACACATGAGTATTTTATTATTGCCCCAAAGGAGCGTATGCCATATCGCCAGTCATAAATAAAGAGTGTGATGGACACTTGCGTGTTTTGGGCATATCGCCCACGTATCACTGGGTGAATGATAAATCTGCCTAAAACAAATTATGCTTTCCTAACTGGGCAGCTGGTGGCATCTAGGTTTAAGCAGACTTACCTGGGTATTTGTATCGGACCCATAATTCACAACCGGAGATCGCTGTCTTGATTGAAGAATGCTGCTGAAGAGTCACTGCCTAGTTAGACGAAGCAAACTCATAACTGTCTCTTTACGTTCAACAATCTCAGTCTTTTTGCAGTAGTAAGAAGCTGCGCACACTTCTGAATATACGTACCGCGATTTTATGATTAACACTAAACGCGCTGGAACAGAGTTCTTATCCGATTTCCCGATGTTAGTGGAGATTGAATAGGAGAACAGACGCGCATGACTAATGTCTTTTGTTAGGTTAAATCCCCTCTCGCCACAGCTCCCATCCCTTTCATTGCTGAGTTCAATCTGCCGCCCTTCTGCGCCCCGCAGCTCGGTTTGCCCAGTTTCGCTGACCTCAGCTCAATTTCAATACTTGCAAAACACTGCAACAATTTGCAATTAAAATGCTTGTGTTCTCTAAATATTTCGATCACTGAAGCAAATGATTGGAGGTTCAAGTGTAGAAACTAATACAGCAGTTTCCTTTAACTTTCCTACTATGGCAAAGAGTCACATTTCATCAAATGTCTCAAACATACACTCCTTGCAACTGGTCAGGCATACGTGACTTCTTGGTTGGGTCCGTACATCTGCTACCAATTAAGTTTGTTGATCAGGAAGCCAGACACGCCATCTGGCCCTTTCTAAGGGCAGAAAGGGCTTGATAACCCCCCCCCCCTCTCTTGGAGAATTTTCTCCACAGGTGCTGTGTGGCCCCCCTACAGGTTTAACACTTCCCCCCATGGATGTAATAATGATGGAGCACTCTGGTGAGGAAAATGCATCTTTGGTAAGTGGAAGGGGTTAAATGGAAGAATCTGGGTTCATCCACCCAAACTGAAAGAACTGTACACAAAATGACCTGTACGTAGAAGAAATGATGTTTTGGTTCAATTTGGTGCAAGTCGGACCGAAATGTCGTCGTAAGTTTCTATGTGCGGGTTATTTGTGTATTGTTCTAGTCATAGTATTTTACCTTAGTAAGAAAGCAAGTAAGTTTATTTAGGTACAGGCACACATAAGTACAATTATCACATTGTTAAATACTAGGATAACCCCCCAAAAAAGTCAGACTTATTTCACCTGACTTTATATTCTTTCTGAATGAACTGATTTGTGATGCATTGCTACTGTGCAGTTTTGTGCTGGTCTGCTCATTGCTACTGTGCAGTCTTGTGGTGGTCTACTCATTGCTACTGTGCAGTCTTGTGCTGGTCTACTCATTCCTACTGTGCAGTCTTGTGCTGGTCTACTCATTGCTACTGTGCAGTCTTGTGCTGGTCTACTCATTGCTACTGTGCAGTCTTGTGCTGGTCTGCTCATTGCTACTGTGGAGTCTTGTATTAGTCTACTCATTGCTACTGTGCAGTCTTGTGCTGGTCTGCTCATGTAATGACTAACTGAACTTACTGAGTGAGGGATTCAGTTTATAGTCTGCCCAGAAACTGAGAGCTTTGATATCAGGTCATCTCAAGGAAGGTTTCTTTATGTAAATGAATTGTTCAGAGAACCGACAAGTTGACAAATTAGACACATATGCAACACTTAGGTATCTTTATTGAGGAAACATTTCGCCACACAGTGGCTTCATCGACTCAAGGTTGAGGGACTGATTACCTCAAACTCCTGTTCTTCACGATTCTCCTTTGTATGGACTGATGAAGCCACTGTGTGGCGAAACTTTTCCTCAATAAAGATACCCAAGTGTTGCATATGTGTCTAATTTATCATCAGGTTCCTTGATGCTGGTGAGGGGCTCTTGATCTAGGGAATTGGGTCTGTGCTCCACTTCCCTGAATTAAGCCTGAATACCTTCCATTCCCCCCCCCCTCAACAGGTGCTGTATAATCCTACAGGTTTAGTGCTTCCCCTTGATTTTACAGGTTGGCCATCAGTAATCCGGCAATCAGTTATCCGGTTCCATCAGTAATCCGGCATTAATTTTGGCTAGCATAATTTCATATTTCATCATTTACTCACTCAAATCATTATACTGACTCAAATTTCATCATTATACTGACTCAAATTTCATCATTATACTGACTCAAATTTCATCATTATACTGACTCAGAAATTGTGCAGATGGTTGTAAATCCATAGCAGCAAGCCAGTGGAGGAGAAAGCAGTGATAAAAATGAGGAAGATGTAGCAGAAAGAGTCTCTATTGATAGGTTAATTAAGTGTATTCTAACCTAACCACTCTGTAATCCAGCAAACTCACTAATCCAGCACACTACAGGTCCCAATGATACCAGATTAGTGATGGCCAACCTGTAATAATTTGATGGCAGATGTTAGTGCAGTGATGCCTCACTGGTGCGCTGTGTGCCTTTGTGTTTGGCTAGTGCATATAACCACAGGTTATATACACTTTTGTCTTGGACTACTACCTGGTTTTTTGGGCAGTGAATATACAGTGGCCCCCCCGGATTTCGTACTGCTCCCAACTCGAACAATTATGTAAGTGTATTTTTGTAAGTGCTTTTGTAAGTGTATTTTTGGGGGTCTAAATGGACTAATCTAATTTACATTATTCCTTATGGGAACAAATTCGTTTGGTAACGGCACTCGAACAGTATTCTGGAACGAATTATTGACGAAATCCGGGGTACCACTGTATACTACATGTATATTAGTCCTGGGGTCTCTATTGTTATGTAAATAATATACAAAGTGTAGTTTACATGTTAATAGAGTATTGTTAAGCACAAAGAAGCCACTAACATGCATGTGCATTGTGCTCAGACTAATCCTGATGCTTACACTACTTAACATTAGACATAGGTTATTGAGACGTAAATTTTAATGTAGAACCTATATTTTTTGTCTCTAAAGTGGGCTCGAACTGGAGAGATTTTTATAATTTTTTAATCCCTGCTACTCGCCTCTCCCTGACTCGCAAGAGAATGCAAATTATGGAAATTTACATAAATTATATACGGGACTCTATGAGCATAGCCCTGCTGCTGTAGCTACAAGTGGGTAATTACAAGTAAGTAATAACATGACCTATGTTGAAAATGGTATAAAATGGTGACTAGTCAAGTAAGACACATGTGCAATAGTATCTTTATTGATGAAACATTTTGCCTACACAGTAGGCGACAGAAAGGGAGGGGAATTTTTTTTATTTTTTAGCTAACACACATGTAAATATAACTCATTTTACCTTATTCCTAGTATATCTCCTTTATAGTATAATAATATATTATCTCCTTTATAGTACAGTGGTACCCCAAGTTTCGTACATAATTCGTTCCAGAAGGCTGTTCGAGTGCTGTTACCGAAAGAATTTGTTCCCATAAGGAATAATGTAAATTAGATTAGTTCATTTCAGACCCTCAAAAATACACTTACAAAAGCACTTACAATATTATACTTACATAATTGTTCGAGTTGGGAGCTGTGTGAAACTTGGGGTACCACTGTATAATAATAAGGTATTAAAAGGACCCTAATGGAAATAAGTCACTCTGACTTTTTTGGGTTATCCTGGAGGGTTCTCTACACATACGCTGCTATGTATGATAATCTATTTAACTGTATTTGTGTATATCTGAATAAACTTACTTACTAGACTTCTTCAGTCAAATATAGAGGCAGTGGGTATGGTAGTACCTCAAATACTATTTCTCCAAAGTTGGACTGATTACATCATCTTCATTTCACTTCTACACCTGCTACTGCTATTTGACTGAAGAAGCCCACTGTGTAGGTGAAACATTTTAAAAACCATAAACATACCCAACTACATATTGCATAACTAAAGTGTAATAAACATTTGTTAATACTCAATATTGAACCACATGAAGACAGAAATGCAGGAGATTGATTGATCTGTATATTTTGAGCACCTTCTGGGACCCTCTTCTGCTGAAGAGGACCTCAGAAGGGGGTCGAAATATACAGATCAATGAAGCCCCTGTGGGTCTGTCTCCCTGTGTATTATTATTGCACATACCCAAGTGCTGCATGTCTTATTCATCAACATGCCCCACAAACACTAACAACCTCTGGTTGTTTTGAAGGCGCTGGACAGATACATTAAGTCAGTACCTGATCAGCCGGGCTGTGGTTCATATGTCGGTTTGCGTGCAGCCAGCAGTAACAGCCTGGTTGATGAGGCCCTGATCCACCACGAGACTTGGTCATGGACTCTGCCGGGGGGGATGTTGACCCCTGAAACCCTCGCCAGGTATACCTTCAATATGTTCACTTGCTCTACAACATCACCTGAACAAACTCTCTCATTTGGGCCCCACTATAAGAATCAGGTTCCACTGTGAGAGCTGTATAACTTGTGGGTTTAGCGCTTAGTTACGATTGTAATAATAAATTTCACCGTGATATACACGGACAATTTTTTTTCACTTGAGCCGAGAACACTGCGGTACAATCAGAAATCTTTCCTTCTTTCAACACGTCGGCCATTTCCCACCGAGGCAGGGTGGCCCAAAAGGAAAAACGAAAGTTTCCCCTTTTACATTTAGTAATATATACAGGAGAAGGGGTTACTAGCCCCTTGCTCCCGGCATTTTAGTCGCCTCTTACGACACGCATGGCTTACGGAGGAAGAATTCTGTTCCACTTCCCCATGGAGAATCAGAAATATTTGATGATAAATTTGTTAAAACTTGGCATCATTTAGTTGTGAGATCATATTCCACAAATACAGGATCAAATTTGAATTGTCCACATACTGGATGCTGTGCACACTGATAGTGCACATGTAGGATGCTGTGCACACTGATAGTGCACATTTAGGATGCTGTGCAGGCTGATAGTGCACATGTAGGATGCTGTGAATGCTGATAGTACACGTAGGATGTTGTAGAGGCTAAGGGAAATCGACCTGATGACACTGGAGGACAGGAGAGATAGGGAAGATTTGATAACGACATATAAAATACTACTGAGAGGAATTGACAAGGTGGACAGAGACAGGATGTTCCAGAGATGTGACACAGTAACAAGGGGTCAAAATTGGAAGTTGAAGATTCAGATGAATACAGGGATGTTAGGAAGTATTTCTTCAGTCACAGAGTTGTCAGGAAGTGGAATAGTCTGGGAAGTGATGTAGTGGAGGCAGGAACCATACATAGCTTTAAGAGGAGGTATGATAAAGCTCATGGAGCACGAAGAGTGACCCGTAGCGACCAGTGAAGAGGCGGGGCCAGGAGCTGTGACTTGACCCTTGCAACCACAACTAGGTGAGTACAGGCTGATAGCACACATGTAGGATATTGTGCAGGCTGATGGTACACATGTAGGATACTGTACAAGCCGATGGTACACATGTAGGATACTGTGCAGGCTGATGGTACACATGTAGGATACTGTGCAGCTGATAGCACACATGTAGGATACTGTGCAGGCTGATAGCACACATGTAGGATACTGTGCAGGCTGATAGCACACATGTAGGATACTGTGCAGGCTTATGGTACACATGTAGGATACTGTACAGGCTGATGGTACACATGTAGGATACTGTGCAGGCTGATAGCACACACATGTAGAATAATGTGCAGGCTGATAGCACACATGTAGAATACTACAGAACAACCACTGTGAAAAAATAGTGAACTTCCAAGAGCTTTCGTGATTTCTGACCTTATGGAGGAAGTGTTTATCGTGATGTTATTGCATGCTGGATGCTGTCCTGTCCAAGCGTCAGTCACTTACACACCCGAAGCATCACTGTGAAACAGCCCAGAGTACTTTAAAAATACGTTGAATTATGTATAGGACAGAGGTGATGGTAGTGAATGTACAACAGATGTACAACTCAAACAAACTATGATCAATTTCTGTAATAGTATTAAGTAGTCTGTAAGTCATTAAATTTAGTCTGCCCATAATGCCATGGCATGATAGTGGCTCTCTTTGCACTGCAACTCATTACGTATTGTAATTATATAATCTCAATGTAAACTTGCAAAGAAATATAATTTGAATTTGAATTGTGAACGAGTGAAATATAACAATCTCTAGCCATTGCAATTAAAGCTTTTTTTTTTTTTTAAAGCTGTTGTGTATAATTGGAGAATCTTCCTGATCCACTCCTTTCATGAGTGTGTGAGGGCATGGGAAGAATTATCACAATCCCTAATCCTTGTTTTATCTCTTGACAACGCTTACAGTTATTGTAATATAACAGTTTCTACTTTATAGCCTTCGTTTTCATCTTTTAACCCTTAAACTGTCCACGCGTAGATATACGTTTACTCGCATACTGCTCCGAACGTAGATCTACGTTTTTTTTCAAATGCTTTTAACCTTGCCACGATAAGCCTGAGTTGCCTAGAGATTAGAGAATGGGTCTGTGCACTCAGTGTGTGCAGTATTACAAAATGTGGGAATGACAAACAAAATGCACTCCTCATTTTAAAGAAAAAGAACAATTTATTTTTTTCTCAAAATATTTGGTCAGCTACGCGAGTAAACGTATATCTACGTGTGGACAGTTTAAGGGTTAAAGGGTTCTAGAGATTCTGTAAATCACAACTCACAAAATCATAATGACGTGATTGCAAACAAACCATACCATGGACGGGGCTTGAACACACTAAACATGAGTTCAAACCCTGTCCGTGGTATGGTTTCTGTAAATCATTCCAGTTTTTTTTTGTATGTACAGTAACTGTTAACTAATTTCCTTGCAAGGTTAGAAAACATAGCTATGTAGAAACACTAATCTAAGATGCCTATATTGTAAGCTGTAAAAAGGAAGCACAAAAGTTTCAATACCATGATTGGAACAATTCAGAACTAACCTACTGTCTGGAGAGAAATTTTAGATAATTCGGTGCATCCTGGACTGTTGTCAAGGTGTGATTGAGAGAGAAATTGAGAGAAAGCCAGAAGTACAGTGGACCCCCGGTTTACGTACTGCTCCCAACTCCAACAATTATGTAAGTGTATTTTTGGAGGTCTAAAAGGACTAATCTACTTTAAATTATTCCTTATGGGAATAAATTCGTTCGGTAATGGCACTCGAACAGCATTCTGGAATGAATTATGGGTTAACCGGGGGTCCACTGTACACTAAAAAAAAGGTAATAATCACTCCACACAGTGATGGAGTTTTTCTTCTACCTCTTCTTCTTGGTTCGCCGGTACTGTCCCAGCCCGAGTCTTTTCCAGATGGTGACCTGGCACTGTGATGGAGTGATAATGAAAGCGTTTCTTCTTTTTTGGGTCACACTGCCTTGGTGAGAGACGGCCGATATGTTAAAAAAAAAAATAATACATTTCCACATGATACATAGCTTTTATGAAACTAGACAACATTCATTACTACATGTGAATAGCCTTCCTTTCTTATCTTTGCCTGACCTGAATTAGCTTTCTTTCCTTTTCTCTTACAAGTGACTTAATAATTGTCCGGGACAGTCAGAAATGGCATTTAAAATTTCCTTATCAACAGTGTATTAGTTGTGAGCCAATGAAGATAATTGTTCCAGAATTGTTATCAATCTTTCATCAACAAAATGTGGTACAAATCTTCTGTGTTCA
The DNA here is from genome assembly GCA_009830355.1 of Cherax destructor. Taxonomy (NCBI): domain Eukaryota; kingdom Metazoa; phylum Arthropoda; class Malacostraca; order Decapoda; family Parastacidae; genus Cherax; species Cherax destructor. The sequence goes on from WNWK01009277.1 coordinate 62,411, forward strand.
CTCGAGTATGTTTTGTCTAGTTAAGGCCTGTCTGTATCAAGTTATTAAATAACAATAATAAACAGTTATGTATAGTATTTTTAATGTATGTACCCTGTACTCTATCTTTATTGAGCATCTAATGAACCTTGTACTCTATACTTTATTGAGCATCTAAAGAACCTTGTACTCTTTATTGAGTATCTCTAATGTACCTTGTACTCAATACTTTACTGAGTGTCTCTAGTGTACCTTGTACTCTATACTTGATTGAGTGTCTCACATAAATTGTGTCTTTCAGGTCCATGGACACGGATACATCTTCTTGAGACCAAGAGAGAATATTTATCAAAAATGAAAGCAAGACTTTATGTATCAACAATGGTAACAAGACAGTATAAGTCACCAATAAAAGCAAGACAATACAAATCAACAATGAAAACAAGACAACATACATTAACAATGTAACTGAGATGAGTGATCACTAAGAAGATCACGTGAAAATGCAATTTGAGGAATAACTTATATAAATTACACAACAATCATTCCTCATAATGGAAGGGTTACACATTCCTTACCCTGGGAAATTTCATAAAGTGAGTCAGACGAATGCCGTTGGAACGCAGACCTTGATACACCACCCTCCTAGTTTTTATGGACATTATCACATTCAAGAAAATAACGTAACTGTTAAAGAACCCAATCATCTGCTAGATGGCGATAAACCGTACGAATGTGAAAGATGCGGCAAACGATATGCGCAGAAAAGTCATCTCACCAGCCATATACAATGGCATACGAAAGAGAAGAACTTTGAATGTAAAATATGTGATAAGAGATTTAGTATGGAAAGTCATCTTAATGGACATATGCTAGAGCACAGCAGGGAAAAAAAATTTGAATGCGAAGTTTGTGGTAAACGATTCACAATGGAAAACTATCTGACAAGCCATATGCACGTACACATTACCGAGAAGAAATACGAATGCGAAATCTGTGACAAAAGATTTGCAATGCAAAATCATCTAAATAGCCATATGCTAGTACACTGCATGGATAGAAAATACGAATGTGAAATATGTAGAAAACGATACACGCAGAGAAGCCATCTGAACAGCCATATGTTGAAGCACTGTAAAGACAAAAATCATGAGTGTTTATTGTGTGGTAAACGGTATAATATGGAAAGCCATCTTAAAAGCCATATGCTTGTTCATAATGATGAGGACAAAAAGTTTGAGTGCGTGATGTGTGGTAAGCGATTTCACATGGAAGTTCAACTGAACAGTCATATGGTGGTTCACAACGAGGATAAAAAATTTGAATGTCCTCAGTGTGATAAACGATTCCCCTTGGAGCTGCATTTGAACAGTCACATGCTCGTTCATACCAGTGAGAAAAAGTTCGAGTGTTTGTTGTGTCATAAACGATTTACAATGGAGAGTCACCTTGTAAGTCATATGCTGGTGCATAATGAGAAGAGGTTCGAGTGCGAAGTATGCGGGAAGAGATTCAACATGGAAAGTCATCTGAACAGCCATATCCTTGTTCATACAGTAGAAAAGAACTTTGAATGCGAGGTGTGCAACAAGCGGTTTGCAATGGAAAACCATTTAACAAGTCATATGCTTGTTCATAGTGAAGATAAAAAATATGGATGTCAGATTTGCAGCAAAAGATTTAACATGGAATGCCACTTGACGAGCCATATGCTGGTACACAACGAGGACAGGAAGTTCGAATGCGAAATGTGTGGCAAGAGGTTCAACATGGAGAGTCACCTCAATAGCCACATGCTCGTACATAATGAGAAGAAGTTTGAGTGTCCGCTATGCACTAAACGATTCAACATGGAAAGTCACCTCCGAAGTCATATGCTTGTGCATAACGAAAAAAAGTTTTCTTGTATGTTGTGTGCCAAACGTTTTCACATGGAGAGTCACCTGAACAGCCATATGTTAGTTCACAGCGAGGATAAAAATTTTGAGTGTACAGTTTGTGGTAAGAGATTCAATATGGAATGTCATCTTAATAGCCATATGTTAGTACACAGTGATGAAAAAAAATTTGAATGTGAAATCTGTAGTAAAAGATTCAATATGGAGAGTCACCTGAACAGCCACATGCTAGTACATAATGAAAAAAAATTTGAATGTCCTCTGTGTAGTAAAAGGTTCAATATGGAAAGCCACCTTAATAGTCATATGCTTGTGCACAGTGATAAAAATTTTGAATGCGATGTTTGCGGAAAGCGTTTCAGTCAGAGCAGCCACCTTAATAGCCACAGGTTTATGCACAGTGAAGAAAAGAAATATGAATGTCAGGTGTGTAGGAAACGGTTCTCTCAGGAAAGCCATTTGAGTAGCCACATGTTTGTGCATAACGAAGAGAAAAAATTTGAATGCGATGAATGTGGAAAACGATTTGGTCAGGAAATTCATCTAAACAGCCATAAATTTACACACAGTGGGAAGAAAGCTGAGTACCAGCAATGGGGAAAACAGATGATGCAGAAGAACCATATAAATACCCATAAATATATGAACGATGATGAGAAAAAATATGCATGTGATGAATGTGGGAAGAGGTTCATCCACGAGAACCATCTGATGACTCACAAATTTGTGCACACAGAGGAAAAAAAATTCGCATGTGAGGTCTGCGGCAAGCGATTTTCTCACGAGAGTTACCTTTGTAGCCATAGGTATGTGCACAGTGAGAAGAGATTCGAGTGCACACATTGTGGAAAGCGATTTACGCAAGAAAGCCATCTTAACAGCCATAGTTTTGTTCATACAGAGAGAAGAGAAGCTGAATTTGCAAAACAGATACCAGTGCAGCAGAAGGACCAGAATAGTCACGTGGTAGTTCAAAATGACAAGAAACCATTCGAATGTGATGCAGACGGGAAACTACTAATTCAGCAAACATATCAGCCACCATATGCGTACGCTCAGTGGGAACACGTCCGAACATTGTGGTCTCTGTAATTAACATTGCGGAAGTTTTGCTAAAAGATATTTATTTAGCACCAGTGAAGTGCTGTATAAAAATGTATTTGAAAATATTTCTCATTACAAAGAAATCTAATTGATTCTTGAAACATTGAAGAGTAGGAGCGATGGCATCAAAGAGGCGAGTGTGACAATTGAACACTTATTATGGTGAATAACTAAAGTGTAATGAACACTTGTCAGTGCTCAGTAATAACCCCGCATGGAGACTGAAACACGGGAGGTTGATTGATCTGTATATTTCAACCTCTTCTGAGGTCCTCTTCAGCAGATGAAGAGGATTCCAAAAGGGGGGTCAAAATATACAGATCAGTCAACCTCCCATGTTTGTCTCCATGTGGTGTTGTTAGTGAACATTCATTGTGGTGTTTGACACAGTGTAAACTTGCATGGTTGTTCTTCAATAATTTATCAAACTGGAGGATATTCAGAATATTAATGTGGAATAATCACTTATTTATGATAAGGTATTAGCTCTACTTTGCTACTCTGTGTAGGTTTCTTGTAGTTGTGTGTGTGTGTGTGTGATGTATGTAAGCAGGAGAGTAACTATTCACATATAAGGCTGGATCAGGGATAAAACTGAACTTTGTAGGTTGCTGTGTAAGCAAATTATTTACACACATGTATATTTGTGTCACTGAAACAACAGCATAGCCTGTCAAGGACCAGGAACTTGCCTCTTTGTTTTACAGTGTTTGTACAAAAGATTATCCAATTTCTTTTGCCTTCCCAGGGACACCCAGGTCATCCTTAAATTTGTAAAAATAGCATTGTAGATTTATTTTGTTACTATATCACCATGATTCCCTGCACTGTCTTCATAATTGCAAAATTTATATACAGCCGAGCATCAGAATAATGAACATTCCAGTGTGTAATGACTACCCTGGCAGCCTGATAAATACTAAATGACTACAGGCACGTCTCTTATAAACTTCCTCCAAATGGTGCGATTTTTTTGTAATTGAGATTGAAAAAGCACATCTGAAATTTAATAGCATGTGGAAAGGCCTTCATAGTACATGCTATTTAATTTTTGAGTCACTTTTTCAAGTGTATTTACAAAAAAAAATCACTATACTGTATTTTCCTATTCAACTACTGCAGGAGAACCATTGACCAATTGATAGGAAAACGTAAATAGTACAATAACAAAATATGACGTAGTTTAGCCATAACTATAGTAAAAGATACACTTTAAAGCCTTATTTTAAATTTTGTTATATTTTATGAAAATCAGTATACAGATAATTTACAAAATTATTTGTATAAATCCCATGTACAGTACCTTATTCATCTCCCCAAACTGTCCAGTGTATTGCAGTAAATATGAACTAAAGTACCATCTTGTAAATAAACAGGGTCACAGTACTGTGTTAGGTAAATGACAGGTGCAACTAATGTGACATTTTTATTGTGGCAACATTTTGCTCTACAGGAGCTTGGCAAAACGTTGCCACAATAAAATGTCACATTAGTTGCACTTGGGTCCTTTTAATTAACATATTGTCGGTACGTAATTCTACCAACATTATTACACAATACTGTGGCTGGAAAAGATCACCAAAAACCCATTTTTGGGAGAGGAATTTTATGACGCTGTTTTGGCTCATTCTGGACCAAAACATTGTTGATATCTTTGATGGGTTCCGAGAGTTTTTCTACTCCCGGAGCCTGACCATGCGTCAGGTTCATCATGAGATTTGTCGCCCGAGTGTGGGTTTATGGTGAAAGGGTTTTTAGGTTTATATTCTAACTATGGGATCTAATTTTAGTCCATTGTGAGACTGAGCTCCTCTGTAAATACCACATTACTCTACAGTTTTTAATATGTACATGACAAAAAGTTATTGTTTTAATAAATTAAGACAAAATTTAAAATAAAAACAGTTGACAAGTAATTGGGTTAGGTTAGGTATGTGTGTTAAGGGTTAGAATGTAAGTTGGAAAGTTAGGCAAGCAACACATAGCCACAGATGTGCTCACACATCACCTATTGTATCACTTACTGAGAAATATGAAGCTAAATGCTATCTCTTGAATAACGATTTTTTATTAAACAAGATTTCAAAATGTTTGATATTCCTAATTGTTTTCCAAGGAGAGACTCATTTTTATTTATGTTCATTTTAGACTCAAGCGTTTAGACTCGACAGACATCTTGAAAACAAAGTATACAGTGGATCCCCGGTTTACGTTATTAATTCGTTCCAGAATGCTATTCAAGTGCTGTTACCAAACTAATTTGTTCCCATAAGGAATAATGTAAATTAGATTAGTCATTTTAGACCCCCAAAAATACTTACAAAAGCACTTACAAAAATACACTTACATAATTGTTTGAGTTTGGAGCAGTACGTAAACCAGGGGTCCACTGTACAGTGGTACCCCGGATTTCGTCAATAATTCGTTCCAGAAGGCTGTTCGAGTGCTGTTACCCAACGAATTTGTTCCCATAAGGACGAATGTAAATTAGATTAGTCTGTTTCAGACCCCCAAAAATACACTTACAAAAGCACTTACAAAAATACTTACATAATTGTTCGAGTTGGGAGCTGTACGAAATCTGGGGTCCACTGTACGACGTAATTCAGGTATTAAGTGGGAATGATTATATAACACTTTTTTTGGATTGGGAGGGGGAGTAGGACAGAGTGAAGTAATGGCATAAAAGGTAATCCAACCCTTTTTCTTATTGAGGGAGTGAGGCAGTGGCATAAGTTGTGTAATCAATCTCAACTCCTGACAAAGTTAAAAGTTCGGATCTCTGTTATTTTTAGCACATTTAGTACTCTTATACATGGTTTAGAACGACACTTAAACAAACACTAGGACATATTAGGAAACATTTCAATCGTGGGACCTTGATCAAGGTCCCAGGACTGAAACGTTTTCTAATAACTATGTCCTAGTGTTTGCTTACATGTCTCTCTAAAGCAACTTGTCAGTATCTATTACCAAGGTTTATACCACACTCTTATACATGTCTATTGATTCTGCTCAAACCCATTAAAACTAGAGGTAGCTCTTGAAGTTCACATAGAAAGCATTTAGGGATGGCAATCTGGTTGGAAGAAAAGGCTAGAGGACTTGTCTTGAGGCAGGTATTATTTTTTTGTGGGGTTTTGGGGGGTTTCAGCATCCCCTGGGCACCACCACTGAATAAAACCTTATTTACTAATAATTTATCTAGACATTTCAACCATTTCAACATGCCGGCCATATCCCACCGAGGCAGGGTGACCTAAAAAGAAAAACGAAAGTTTTTCTTTTTAAATTTAGTAATTATACAGGAAAATGGATTACTAGCCCCTTGCTCCCATTTATCTAGACATATGTATGGTAATTTATAAACGGGTGGGGCAAGTGAATGGTAAAACTTCAGGCCAGTGTGTTAACCAATGAGATTCATCCAAGTACAGTAGGTATACATATTTGTGGTCGTGTTGTTATGATTTTGAGTTATGGTACTTTATATTTTTCATTTTTATTCTCCATCCCTTAACATCAAATTATTTATTCCATTCAAAATGGCATTGCAGTCATACTAACACATTCACTGCAAACAAAAATTCCTAGCTCCTGGGCCAAGTGGAACAATTTAGGCAAAGCTTCCTGATTCTATGTGCTTCTGGAGTAATTGAATATTTGACTTGTTCTGCATTATTAAGATCGCTTCTTTGCAATTGCGTTGGATTTGGATATAAGTTGACTAAGTCTATGATCTAAAAAAAACCTGCTGTACTTGGGCATTAAAATAATCTGAAAAGGGAAAATATCTTTTAGTTTGCAAGAAATATGATGAGAAACTCCCATTCAGACTTCTACAAAAAAAATTTAATAATCTTTCAGCTCCTAAACTGAAATACTGCAATATGTCATTTCTTCCATTTCTTCTTCATAAGCTTTATTTTATGTTAGGGGTTGCCTCCTAACATCATATTTTAAAGAGGCACTCTTAAATGATTCTTATTGCACAAATTTATTGGAGTCCATGGTGGACATAAAGTGGCGGTGGGTGTCCGGTCTAAAGACTATAACTGAAGTAACAAAATTCAGAAAGAAAACATCCCAGTTTCTTATAAATTACCTTTGAAACCCCAATGGAAATAAGTCATTTTGACTTTTTTGGGGGGTTATATGTTGCTAGGTATGATAATTGTACTTAAGTGTACCTGTACCTAAATCAACTTACTTGCCATATATTACCGGTCAGAAGTCCCACACCATAAATAATCACATTGTTATGTAACCCTAGGTATGACAGTGAATGTTTTCAGTTTTCATAAATCAGAGTATTTTTTGTATCAGTAATCATATGGAGTGTTTCTTTATCCCGTGAGGATGATAATGTTTATATATTAATTGTTTATCACCATGGGAGTCACAAGGATAAACACATTAGAATAATTAGATATTTCCTTCAAAGTAGTCATCCCATAGTGCTTTCGTATCCTCTGCATCATCAAGGTTATAATGTGAAGATGCTGAAGATGATGTGAAAAACGAAAAGACACAATACCGTGACTGGAACAATACACAAATAACCTGTACATAGGAGAGAGGAACTTATGATGACATTTTGGTCCGACTTGGTCCAATTACAAGTCACAGTGTGACTTGTAAATGGTTCAAGTTGAACCATTATTTCACCTTGAGTGTCATAAGTTGTGGTAGCCTCTGTGTGTATGAGACCACCAGTGGCGATATATTTCTATGATGATATTTTAAATTTCAAATTCACTTTTAATAATGCAGCCCACCAATTAATTTCAACTCTGCGGTATCATTTATGTACTTGAACATGTACTCAAGAGTGATACTTATATTGGTGGTGTAAATGAGGTATAAGAATGACTTGAGTGGGAAAGGATCCATTGTCTGTAAGCCATGTGTCGTAAGAGGCAACTACAATGCCGGGAGAAGGGGCTAGTAACCCCTTCTCCTTTATAAATTACTAAATGGAAAAAGAAGAAAAACTATTTTTCGTCTTTTTTTGGGTCACACTGCCTCAACATATATAACAGCTTAAATTTATTTATTTTATTTTCATCAAGAGGAAGCACTAAATCCACAGGGGGTGATAGAGCGTCTATATGGGTATATTTCTTCACTCCTCCCTCACTCCCCTCTCTAATTTCTCTTATTATTGAAAATGAGAGGAAAATTATAGTTCAGGTTTTAGTTAAATAAAATGAATATGAATTAAATAGTTTATATATACAGCAGCAAGTTGGTAGTTAATATGAGAGCAGAGACGAACTTAGTTGTTCTGACCTCCAACAAACGTACAACTCAACAAACAGCAAGTTGGTGATGATATTTATTTAATTAAAAATGTCTGATAATATACAGTATTGCAAAATTTCTTATGGTTATTCAAAGTTTTGCTCGTTTTAGAATTTGGCTGAAAACTTTAGATATATTAAATCAAATATTTGAGGCATTTTGATAGTAAGAAAAACTCAGCATTGTAACTATGCAGTAACTATGTACTACTGTATGTAAAAAAAATAAGAATAAAACTTTAAAATGTTAGAAAATTAAAAAATATTTTTGATTTGCATAAATATCTGTAGCATTTTAAAGCATTGTTTATTGTAGTTAGGTTTGTTCTTGCTCTCCACAACGCATCACATACAGTAGTCCCCCCGTATCTGTGGGGGATATGTTTCAACACCTACTGCGAATAGTAGCGAACCTTATACACACAGTGGAACCTGGGTTTTCGTATGCCCTAGTTTGTATGTAAAACTATAGTTATTCTCTATAAAATGTATTTTTTGTTAATATTTTTGAGTATCTTGAATGGATTAATTGGATTTACATTATTTCCTATGGGAAATATTAAAAAAAATACATTTTATAGAGAATAACTATAGTTTTACATACAAACTAGGGCATATGAAAACCCAGGTTCCACTGTAGTATATGTTGTTTTTTGTTTACATACATACCGTTGATAATGTTTAATTGATAGATTACACACAATAAGTGGAGAATTATCACTTTTTCATTGATGGGAAGCACTTCACAGCTTCTCTTAGGCTTTGAAGAACTGCCACCATCCCTACTTTTGCACTTTGGGTCCATTATTAAGCAAAATTAAGGATTATTTTGGGGCCACGGTAAACTGTGGATAACTGAAACCGTGGAAACTGAATCCCCGGATACAGGGGTTCTGCTGTACAGGTACCTTCCTCTGGTCTATGTGTGCTTGGTTTTGGGAGGAAATTGTCACCCCTGCAGCCTGGCTCTAGACAAAGCCTCCTGTTTGATGACTTGATCAATCAAGCTGTTGGTTCTAGCATCACACAGTCCAACATAAGCACTACAGTCCGGCTCAGCGTGAATTAGCTAGAACTTGTAATGTTTTGCACTGAAAACAGTTAGGGGTTTGTTAGCAAATTTTCTTTAACAAAAAGAGTTACGTTGAAAATTGTATAGGGTAAACTATGTAATGACAAGTTGATGATTAAGACACATGTACAACAGTTGGGTATCTTTATTAATGAAATAGGCTTCTTCAGTCAAATATGGAGGCAGCAAGTGTAGTAGTGAAATGAAGATGTAGTCAGTCCATCAACCTTGGGAATACTATCCAAGATACGGTACTATGTTCCACAACCAGCTCTCCTTGCCCTATATCACTCACTCATTTACCCCTACCTCACCTATGGAATCTGCGCATGGGGCTCTACATCAATAACTCATCTCAGACCACTAATAACACAACAAAAGGCAGCAGTTAGAATGATAACAAACTCTCACTCCAGGCAACATACTCCACCAATATTCAAAAACCTAAACTTACTCACCATACAAGACATCCATACTTTCTACTGTGCCTATTACATACATAGAACACTCTATGCAAATATTAACCCACCACTCAAACTTCTCCTTACCAATTTTAACAGGACACATGACCATAACACTAGACACAGATCACTCCTCGATGTTCCCCGTGTCCATCTAACACTATGTAAAAACTCAATGCATATAAAAGGCACGAAAATTTGGAATTCATTACCTGTCATTGCCAAAGAAACCCTACCTGTACCCCAATTCAAAACGATGCTAAAAAACCACCTCACCCAAAGCTAATTGCTCAATATCAAACATTCCCAGCAAAGTAGAATAATCACTTAACGTAAAAACCTGACTAATCAATTGAATGTAAAACCTGTTATGAATATTACATACTTAGCTAATTATTTCCACAACACTTACATTATAATGACCACGTAAACTAACTGCAATGCAATTAATTGTTTTAAATTGTTATCTCACTCAATTAGTTGCATTGCTACAATTAATTGATATGTTCAACTTATATTCAAACTTTATAACTTAGATATGCAACTTTACTTATTTTATAAATTATCAACCATAACTTTTTACCATGTAGTCTAGAATTAAGTAGTCCTAAGAATGCCCGCAATGCACAGCATATTAGGGGCTTTTGGCATGTACATCTCATTAATAACTAAGTAATAACAATGTAATAACTATGTATAACTAGGTCTACCATATATAACTGTACAATGTCTCAATAAAGTATTTTATTTTATTTTATTTTATTTTTAGAGAAATAGTATTTGAGGGACTGTTCACCCCATACTATTTCTCCAAGGTTGAGGGACTGATTACATCATCATTATTTCATCGATAAAGAGGCCCAACTGTTGCACATGTATCTTAATCATCAACAAAAAAGAGTTGAAAATTCTTTATTAATTTTATTAAAATAATAAATACTAAATTATTAAAACTGACTAATGTATATAAAAAATTATTTTGATAGAGGTAAAATATGAATGTCAATGAAACCGGATACCTATTGGTAAATTATTTATTTGTGATCACATGGTTCGTAAAGTAGGAGGGTATATAACATGTGAGCTGTGATGGGCTCTTTTCAATTTCCATACGTTAGTTGAATTCTAAGTGCGGCGAACAATAACAGCCTGATTGATCAGGCCCTGATCCACCATGAGGCCTGGTCACAGACTGGGCTGCGGGGGCGTTGATTCCCCAAAGCCCTCTCCAGGTAAGTAGGCCTTTTATACCCTAGCAGCATAAAATGTCAAGAAATATTAGTAACATTTAAATCAGATTTACAGGAGGCTCTTATATAGCACTCTGTATACTGTGTTTTTTTTTTTTTTTTTTTTGTAAATGTAATTAAGAAATTACATTTAAAATTAAACACTGCATACTATGAAGGCCATTCCATGAACCATATAATTTTGCATGTACTTTTTTCATTTGCATTTGCAAAAAAATCACACTATGTATAGAGGAGTCTTATATCAGAACTGCCTGTCCAAAAATGATCAGCTTTGCTTGCTTATTGCACTACACTACAGTGACACTGTAACAAAGATCCTACGTGACATTCATTCACTACAGTGACACTGTAACAAAGATCCTACGTGACATTCATTCACTACAGTGACACTGTAACAAAGATCCTACGTGACATTCACTGCACTACAGTGACACTGTAACATAAAGATCCTATGTGACATGTACTACACTACAGTCACACTGTAACAGTTGATGATCCTACATCACATAACAGTTGATGATCCTACATCACATAACAGTTGATGATCCTACATCACATAGCAGTTAATGATCCTACATCACATAACAGTTGATGATCCTACATCACATAAGAGTTGATGATCCTACATCACATAACAGTTGTAACAGTTGATGATCCTACATCACATAAAAGTTGTAACAGTTGATGATCCTACATCACATAACAGTTGTAACAGTTGATGATCCTACATCACATAACAGTTGTAACAGTTGATCCTACATCACATAACAGTTGTAACAGTTGATAATCCTACATCACATAACAGTTGATGATCCTAAGTCACGTCTTTCTATAAGAGTAATCACATATGACCTGCTCAGCATCTAGTACTGGGTAGCTAATGTTTCCTGCAGTGTTTTATCAAGACGATTTTAGTCCCCCCCAAAAAAAAAAACGGACCTAGATATTTACACCTATGTGCTAGGACTTCACCTCTGGTATCTTACATTGTGTATATGTTAATTTTTATGTAAAGTAAGAAAGTGGACGTATAGTAAAGCTTAAATAAGAATTTAGGTACAATAGCTAGTTAATATTCTTTACAAACACAAAAAAAAATGTTGACTCTTGTTGCAGGATGTTCAAGTATTGTATAGCACAAATTCTTTTTTGAAAATTTATGCATTAAAACTGACTTTGATTAAATTAAGTCTAAAAGTGCCCATTATTTTGCATTAAACTTACAAAATATAAAAAAAGTATTCATACATGAACTTCCTGAAAGCAAAATATGATAAGTTCCCATCTAGAGATCACTTTTAACTTGTGTATATTTCATCCTATGTTCAATAAACTTTTTATATTACATAGAAAACTTTGTATTTTTTATTCCAGAGAAGTATGTGTACAGTTTTATTATCACTGTTAACCTATGTATTTTATTCCAGAATAGTATGTATACTGAGTTTCATCTTATTACCATTTAAAGACAAACTAAAATAGTATGGTAACTCTCTTATTTTAAGGAGATTAATGTAGGTCCCAGCAGGTGCCCCTGCAAACACTTGGAACCCAACATCCACACTACAATAGTACTGTCTCTCCAGAGACCTGGCAGCCAGTGTTAAACCACATGGATGCCACACACTTAGTAGCGACCAGTGTAGAGGCAGGGCCAGGAGCTGTGATTCGACCCTTGCAATCACAAATAGTGAGTACACTTGACTCAGTACCTAAGAACTGGAAGCGAAGGTCAAGCAGGAGGTGGATAATGTTGTGCGGTTATTTATTTCTTCTTTCAACACACCAGCTGCATCCCACCAAAACAGGGTGACCTAAAAAGAAAAACAAAATTTCTTCTTAAATTTAGTACTTTATAGGGGGGAAGGGGTTGCAGTTACTTATACATTCATATAAGCAATTAATTAGTTATTGTCACTGAAGTCTTAATTTAGGCTTACATTTTCTCAAAATGCTCTGCATAACTATGGGCTTTCTATATGAACACCCATCTCTGTACAAACATTGTATCATGCTGAAATATAATTATTATTAATACTACTAACAGGTAGGTTAATGAATTGTGTCAAGATGGTAGTGATCCTTAAGAATGGTCAGCCTAGGCATAGCATGGATTTTCAGCACTTAAACACCTGTTGCCAAGAGGGAATCCTACCACATGTCTGTCTGTACCTTTGACATGGTGTTCAGTGTTCCCCTCTATGCTTACAAACAGTAGTACAGGAGGGCCCCACTTTACAGCATTTTGCTAATACAGCAGCTTTCAGTTACAGTACGTATATCCATTCTTCATTAATTCAGACTTCCTACAATAAGTATATTCACTACTCACTATAAGCTAATACCAGAGTATACCTGGAGGGGGCTTCAGGGGTCAAAGCCCCCATGGCCTTGTCTGTGGCTTTGTAGTGGCTCAGGGACTGATCAACCAGGTTGTTACTGCTGGCTGCATGTAGACCATCGTACGAGCCACAGCCCGGCTGGTCAGGTACTGACTTTAGGTGCCTGTCCAGCGCCTTCTTGAAGACAGCCAAGGGTCTATTGGTAATCCCCCTCATGTGTGCTGGGAGGCAGTTAAACAGTAAAATTTGATGCCAATATCATTAAGTGTTCTCAGGCGGTCACCCATCCAAGTACTCACCAAACCCAACATTGCTTAACTTCACTGATCAGACTAGAAGCGGTGCGTTCAACATATGGTCAAAAATATTTTAAGGTAAGTAATGTGTGCACTGTATATGCATTGTATAGACCTAGCTCTATTGTTCACTTAATATATGATAGTGTAAACATGTTATCAGGCTTTTACATGCATTTGAAAGTGAAGAAAAGATATGATTCACTTTACAGCGATTTTTGCTTTACAGCAGTAGCCCGGAACCTAACCTGCTGTATATGGGGGGCCCTACAGTAGCCCAGAACCTAACCTGATGTATAAGTTGGGCCCTACAGTAGCCTGGAACCTAACCTACTGTGTAAGTGGGGCCCTACAGTAGCCCAGAACCTTACCTGCTGTATAAGTGGGGGCCCTCCTGTAAGTGCTTACTGTGGGCTTCACCAGGTGGCACTGGATGTGCCAAGCTGGCAAATAACAATGATCATCTTCCCATGGGCAAGGTACCAGTACTGCTGTGTCCCTCTCATAGAAATACACTGAGATTCAATTATGCCATCATGATGATTACTAGGAAGTAGTATGTACTCACATAATTGTACTCACCTAATTGTGGTTGCAGGGGTCGAGACTCAGCTCCTGGACCCGCCTCTTCGCTGTCCGCTACTGGGTCTCTGCTCTCCCTGCTCCATGAGCTTTATCATACCTTGTCTTAAAACTATGTATGGTTCCAGCCTCCACTATATCTTTCTCTAGACTATTCCACTTCCTGACTACTCTGTGGCTGAAGAAATGCTTCCTAACATCCCTTTGACTCATCTGAGTCTTCAGCTTCCAGTTGTGTCCCCTTGTTTTTGTGTTCCCTCTCTGGAACATCCTGTCACTGTCTACCTTGTCAATTCCCCACAGTATTTTGTATGTCGTTATCATGTCTCCTTCGACCCTTCTTTCCTCCAGTGTTGTTAGTCCTATTTCCCTCAACCTTTCTTCATAGGACAGACCCCTGAGTTGTGGAACTAACCTTGTCGCAAACCTTTGCACTTTCTCTAGTTTCTTTACGTGCTTGACCAGGTGTGGGCTCCAGACTGGTGCTGCATATTCTAGTATGGGCCTGACGTACACGGTGTACAAAGTCTTGAACGATTCCTTGTTAAGGTAACGGAACGCTAATCTTAGGTTTGCCAGTCGCCCATATGCTGCCGCAGTTATCTGGTTGATGTGTGCCTCCGGAGACGTGCTTGGCATTATACTCACCCCAAGGTCTTTCTCCTTTGCCGAGGTTTGTAGCCTTTGTCCGCCTAGCCTGTACTCTGTCAGCGGTCTTCTTCGCCCTTCTCCGATCTTCATGACTTTGCATTTGGTGGGATTGAATTCGAGAAGCCAGTTGCTAGACCAGATGTTAAGCTTGTCCAGGTCTGTTTGAAGTCCTGCTTGGTTCTCTTCCGATGTGATTCTCCTCATTAATTTCACATCATCTGCGAACAGCGACACTTCTGAGTCTATCCTGTCCGTCATGTCATTTACATATACAAAGAATAACACTGGTCCTAGGACTGACCCCTGCGGTACACCGCTCATCACAGGCGCCCACTGTGATACCTCATCACGCACCATGACCCATTGTTGCCTCCCTGTGAGGTATTCCCTGATCCATTCCAGTGCCCTTCCTGTTATACATGCCTGTTCTTCCAACTTCTTTACTAATCTCATGTGAGAAACTGTGTCGAAGGCCTTCCTGCAGTCCAGGAAAATGCAATCAACCCACCCTTCTCTCTCTTACCTTACCTCTGTTACTTTATCATAGAACTCTAGGAGGTTTGTTACA